>ML781899.1:542681-553882 GCA_009831015.1 Picea engelmannii | reverse complement strand
ATACAAGGCAGTGACGGAAGTTCAGGTTCAGGGGAAAACAATTGCAGATCCAGAAGGCATTAAACAAGCAGCTTACAAAACTTTTGAGAAGCTATACACAGACCCAAATGACATGGATTTGGACCAGCAAGGCTACCCACTCACGCTCATTCCAAAGCTAATAACTGAAGACATTAAAAAGAAGTTGATTAGAGAGGTATCGCAGCAAGAAATAAAGGAGGCCCTTGACCAGATGAACCCAGACAAAGCTCCGGGACCGGACGGGTTCACTGCCAGATTTTATCAAAAATGCTGGGAAATCATCAAAAAGGACCTAACCAAAATGATCCAGAAGTCACAGCAGGCCAGCAAGCTGGGAGGAAGCACAAACTCTTCTTTTCTGGCTCTCATCCCGAAAGAAAAAGGAGCGACCTCTTTCCACAGGTTCAGAACCATCTCTTTATGTAACACAAGCTATAAAATTCTTGCCAAAGTAATAGCCAACCACCTCAAGGAAGTTCTCCCTCTCATCGTTCCTGAAAATCAAGGAGGCTTTGTCCAAGGGAGGCATATCGCTGATAAAATCATCCTGGTTCAAGAAGCGATCCACTCCAGCGTGCTAAGGAAAGAAAAAGGTATGGTCATTAAACTAGATCTAGCTAATGCTTTTGATAGAGTTAGACACAAATTTCTATTTGAAGTTATGATGAAGTTTGGGTTCGATTTACATTTTATAAATTGGATAAAAGCCTGCATAGGATCCCCTTGGATAGCCCCCCTGGTGAATGGGAAGGTAACTGCCTTCTTCAAAGCTTCCAGGGGACTAAGGCAAGGCTGTCCACTGTCGCCTTTGCTATATGCCCTTCAAGCTTCAGTCCTAAGCTACCAACTGGAACACTCCCAAATTAACAAAGATCTTCATGGGCTAAGAATAACACGAGGGGTGAAAGATATCAACCATGCACAATTCGTGGATGATACGCTTCTACTGGGGGGAGCAAGCCCAATCATAGCAAAAAAATTCAAGGAAGAGCTAGACGCCTATACAGCAGTCTCCGGCAGCGAGATAAATCAGTCCAAAAGTAGCATTTATGGCTGGAACATCACCCCAAATGAAATGCTGAGAATTACTAGAGTTCTAGGGATGGAGGAGCACACAAACTGGGAGGCCTTTAAGTACTTGGGAGTCCCAATCTTTAAATCTGCCCCAAGAGTTTCCCACTGGAGCCATATGGCAGAAAAACTCAAGAATAAATTCATCTCTTGGGGGGCTAGCTGGCTGAACTTAGCAGGAAAGACAGTCCTGATTAAGGCTGTAGTGGCTAGCCTCCCCATCTTTCAATGCTCGCTTTTACTAGCTCCAGCCACAGTTATCCAAAACCTTGAGGCATTTCAGAGGCGTTTCTTATGGGAAGGAGGCAGGCAGGAAAAGAAGAAGATGCACTTGGTAAGTTGGGAAAAAACCACCAAATCCTTCTTGGAAGGAGGTCTTAATTTTAAAAATACAAGGACTCAAAATCTGGCGTTAGGGGCAAAGCTTCTCTAGAAAATGATCACCGACAAAGCCACTTGGAGTAAGCGAGCTCTTTGGAGGAAATACTTTCGAGGGGCTCGAGACAGAAGTTTAGAACTCCCAGGTAAGGAGGTGAAAAGCTCTCCCATCTTCGCGCTATGCAAAAAAGTGCTCCCTCTCTTCACTCCCCATTTAACTTGGGTGCCGAGAAATGGTCGGAAAATAAGAATTTGGACAGACTCAATAATGGGTGGCCCTCCGTTAGATTAGCACCAGGACCTACAAGGACTCAAAAGATGGATGGACAGCCAGAACATCTTAACACTCTCAGACATATCAATTTGGGGAGATGAAAGACCTCACCCATGGCAAGGGTGGGCAGTCCCAAATAGACCAGCTGTACTAGATAATCAATGGGCAGCTCTCAAGCAGTGTCTCCAAGGGAAAGCCCCTTTAAAAAGAAATGGTAAGGATGAACGAGGATGGGGCAGGAATGCCAGGGCTTACACCACAGCAGCTGGTTACCAACTCCTCAATTCAATTCCCACTGCAATGCCAAATCCAGCAAGATGGAAAGCAATCTGGAAATATCGAACCCTCCCAAAAATTGACCATTTCAGCTGGACCCTGGCGCACAAGAGTATCCCTACGGGGGAGAATCTCCGAAGAAGGGGCTGGGAAGGACCCTTTAGGTGCCCTCTATGCCTCCAAGCAGAAGAAACTACTGACCACACCCTCCTAAATTGCAGCTATGCAAAAGAAATCTGGATGAAGGTAACAGGCCCCCTTTCAGCCACAAGCCTCTCTCCGGATGTAATAAGTCTGCTACTTCAATGGGAGTCCCTGTTCCCATTTGCCGATAAGAAAAGAAATCAAGCTAGCTGGATATGGGGATTACTTCCAAAGTTTGTTCTATGGAATCTCTGGTTAGAGAGAAATCATAGAATTTTCAGAGATAGCCAACTAAGTGCAGACAGAATTAGCATTAAAATTCAAGCAATGCTGGGGGAAACGGCTGCTCACCTCTGCCCCACAGTAAAGCTACACAATTTGGACGAAGAACAGGAGAGATGGATAGCCCAGTTCAACATCCCAGGGTTAGGAAGCCAACAAAGAAGTCACCCAATGAATGAAAGCTGGGAGATCAGGGGAAATGAAATGGAATTTGACAAATGGAAAAGCAAAATTAAAACGCCCATCCTCTACTTTGATGGGGCCTCGAAAGGGAACCCAAGCCAGGCTGGGGGAGGGGGCATCATTGAAGATCCTAGACAAGATAAAGCAATGCATTATGCCATTGGACTAGGCATAGAGTCCAACAACCGAGCCGAAGCCTTGGCTCTCTGGCAAGGTTTGCAATTGGCAATCAAACTGAGAATACAGGACTTGGCAATAATAGGTGACTCAAGAATAATCATACAGGCTATTATCAAGCGATCCACCACTCAAAGCATCAAGCTCAACAGCCTCCTTGATAAAGTCCACCTTCTATTAAGGAATTTGAACACCTACCATTGCTACCACGTTTTAAGGGACTTAAATCAAAATGCTGATAAAGAAGCCAACAAAGGCGTTCTATTGGGATGCTGGAGCGTTGTCAGTCAATGGCATCATTGAAAATGTGGAAATCCCATGACCCATCGCAGCTCACGGGCACTCTTCCAAAGGACCGAGAATTTGGTGAAGATGATGGAACAACTGGAGGCTAAGAGGGCCCAAATGAACAACAACTGGAGCCAGGAGGAAAAGAAGTAATCTTGTGTTGCAAAAGTCCTTATGCTGAAACACAGTGCTGGAACAGTTGCCAAATCTCAGTGTTGGAATAGAGCTAGAACACAGTGTTGTAATAGAGCTGGAATAGATGCTGAAACACAGATGCTAGAACACAAATGCCGGAACACAGATGCTGGAATACAGATGCTGGAACACATAAGCTGGAACACAGATGCTGAAACACAGTGCTGAAACAGAGCTGAAACAGATGCTGAAACACAGTGCTGTAACAAAGCTGGAACACAGATGCTGAAACACAGATGCTGGAACACAGATGCTGAATCATAGTGCTGAAACAGAACTGGATCTTATGCTGAAACACAATGCTGTAACAGTTGAAACACAACGCTGTTACATATGCTGAAACACAGTGCTGGAAAGTTGCTGAAACACAGTGTTGTTAATATGCTGAAACACAGAGCTGGGGAACAAAGTGCTGGAAATAATGCTGAAATAGCGCTAGATCTTATGCTGAAACAGCGTTGCACAACATTTTGTATTTTGATCTGTAGGCCCGAAGAAACTTGGGGCATTTTGTAATTGAATATGTGGCTATGCCACCTCTCTAATATAAACTATAACCGTTTTCGTCAAAAAAAAAAAAACATTATGTAATAACAACTTGTGTTAGTTTCATACACGATATGTAAGCATGTTCAACTTTGTATGGGCTTTAAACCATATGGTATTCATGGGATCACTTGTGGTTTAGCTTCCATCCCGAACCTGGCACACCTTCCACAACCTTTTCCGTTGATCCTTTTCAGACGACCTTGTTAACCTTCCCCTCCCCTACTATATTATATAGGATTCAATAATAAGTAGCTACACCAAAATTATGTGTCTGGAATGTTACCTTGTTCCCCTTCCTAGTCTTCTTTTTTTAGTGTCATCCAACCAACCATCGTACTTGTTAGAGTAAGTAGAGATAGTTAGCTTAGACGTATAACTAATATTATATATAGAAGGCTAATATTATATTTAGAGGCTTGCTGATATGAAGAACTTACTATTATGAAAATAGAAACAAAATTTCTATTGATTTTTTACTAAGATTCAATAATAAGTAGCTACACCAGAATTATGTGTTTATATTGGAATGTTACCTTGCTCCCCTTTCTGGTCTTCTTTTTCTAGTGTCATCCAACCATCATACTTGTTGAAGCAGAGATAGTTAGCTTGGACGTATAACTAGTATTATATATAGAAGGCTAATATTATATCTGAGATGAAGAACTTACTATTATGAAAATAGAAACAAAATTTCTATTTTTTTTGTTTTTTATTAATAATATAATAATTAAAAATATTATTTTGATAAATAACATGTTGACCATGTTGGCCTTCCGTTCCTCGAAAGGAGGGGTATGATAGAGGTCAAAGGAAAGAGAAGGAGCACACGATTGAGTAAGCTTAGTGGAGAACTTGGAAAGGGCCATGATCATTAAACCCCTTTGATCAAGACACACCCTAAGGATATCCATGAAGGACATCTAGGAGGCGTGAGAGGAAAGGCTCTTGATGAAGGAGGGAGAGGAATGAGTAGGTGTAGGCATGGAATGAACTGTAGGAGGAGTGGAGAGGACAACAAGGTTGGATGGTCTCTATTGGCTCCATGAGACAACCCCTATCCAATGAGATGGTAGGGTGCCCTCATTGTCTTACGGGCTATGAGGTTGCTTCGACATATGCTAATCTAGAGAGATGTGGCCAAGCTCCTTAGCACAAGCGCTAAGCGATAATAATACCTTGATGAAATCGAATAAAAGAGAAGAATCATTCCCGATGAGAATGTTGTCGTCAACGTATAAAAGAAGGATGAGGCAACGACCATGACGTCGACGAACAAACATGGAAGAATCCGCACGGCTACAGTGGAACCCTTTATAAAAAATGAAGCAGTGAGAAACGAGCTAAATTTCTGAAAGCGAGCACCAAGAGCTAAGAAGGGGGCTTGCTTTAGCTTATCGAAGGCCGTAGCGTAAATCGCTTTCTTGAGCTTGCATACCAAGTTAGGATTCCTAGGAGAAGAGAAACCTGGAGTTGGAGGAGGCTGAATAGAAACTTATTCTTGCGGATCCCCCCTTCCCTTATGTTGTTGAAAGGCATTCTTCACGTCAAGTTGAAATAAGGGCCACTTTTTGATTGCAGCCAAGGCAAGAATGCCACGAATGGTGGTCATTTTAACAACCCGGGGCAAATGTTTTCCCTATCTTTAAAGGGGTTCGACTCAATATTATTGAAGGAATCTTTTAGTACTAATCTAGCTTTGTATCTCTCTACCGAGTCATCTGCTTTATGCTTGATCTTGTAAATCCACTTACAGCCAATGGCTTGTTTAAGAACTTACTATTATGAAAATAGAAACAAAATTTCTATGATTTTTTGTTTTTTATTAATAATATAATAATTAAAAATATTAATATAAAGTATTTAATTATTGATAATTATTATTAAGAATGATATTAATATAAATTTATTTTAATTTCATCTTTATTAAATAATTAAATAAGGAATGAATTATTAAGTAAAAAAAGAACATACATGTGATCAGTGGATATTGAAACTAGAAAGAGAGGATAAATTTTCTAATCATTCAAGAACAAAACCCAATTGACATCTTGAATTCATCTATTTATCAACTTACTCTATTAAATAAGTTATAGTTATCCATAATATTATAATAAAAAATATCTAACATAAAATAGATTACCTCTAACAAGTTCATCAAGATATAGATAATCATGTTGATATATATTCATTTTAATTTCATGTCTATTAAGTAATTAATAAGTGGACAAAGAGCACACATGTGATAAGTAGAAAATAAGGTGGGGAGGATAAATTTTCTTGTGACCATTCTAATGAAAACAATGAAAATGTTAAACTCGTTTACTTATCAACTTACTCCATC
Source organism: Picea engelmannii (assembly GCA_009831015.1). Classification (NCBI taxonomy): domain Eukaryota; kingdom Viridiplantae; phylum Streptophyta; class Pinopsida; order Pinales; family Pinaceae; genus Picea; species Picea engelmannii. Next base: position 547,703 of record ML781899.1, on the reverse strand, counting down.
AAATAAGTTGTAGTTATCAATAATATTGTAATAAAAAATAATTATTAAAAAATATTTAACATAAAATATAATTAGATGATATAAATCTAAATCCAAAGAGATATAAATAATGATATTAATATATATTCATTTTAATTTTCTATCTATTATTTAATTTTCTATCTATTATTTAACTCATTTAATAATGAACTTACTCCATTAAATAAGTTGTAGTTATCAATAATATTGTAATAAAAAATATTTAACATCAAAAATATAATTATATAGATAATGATATTAATATAAATTCATTTTAATTTCATGTGTATTAAGTAATTAAATAAGGAATAAGTTAACAGGTGGACAAAGAATGTACATGAGGTGAAGTGAGGTAGACTGGGAAACATGTTAACTTACTCCATTAAATAAATTGTAATTGTCAATAATAGTATAATAAAAAAATATGACAAACATAATCATTTATAATTGATAATTTATTTAAATATAGTATTTATTAAAAATAGAAAAATTTTAAAAATAAAAATTAAATAATTTTCTTAATATTTTAAAATATTAATAACCTTTATAATATTATATTACAAATTTTTATATTTTTTATATATGTAATAAATAATACAAAACTATTTAATATTTATTATACATTTTATTTTTAATTTTTTAAGAGAGTAACAACCTAAATTTTTTAATAATTTAATCATATTACATTAATAAAAATTAAAAAATTAATATCTACATTATTTGAAATACTCTATAAATACTCATAAAAATATTTAATGTTTACTCTACACTGCTTCGATCACACTATAAATATTCATAAAAATATTCAATGTTTTAATGTTTACTCTATACTGCTTCGATATCATACAGAAAGAAAAACAAAAAATCACCTCTAAGTCCACAAGATCACCTCGTCTAATCCATAAAAAAGATTTCAAGAGAGAATAAAAGATTTGACCGTGATGTAATAAAATAAACCTTTCAAAACAGAAAGCTTATGGGCACTGAAGTTCCTCCGGGCTCTGCTGATTATTTAAAGAATAAGCTCTGCTGATTATTTAAATTTCGACTTCAAAACTAAAAAAAATAAAAATTATTTAATTTTTTTGAAAATCTGAAAATAACAGATTTTCTTCTTAATTTATTTTTTTTACATAAAATTGATTGTTTAAACTTCACTTTAAAATTTACTTAAAATTGATTGTTTAAACTTCACTTAAAAATTGAAGAAAAAGATTATTTAAAATTATCTTTATATTTTTTTATTGAAAAAAAAAAAAAATTTACCTAAAATTAATTGTTTAAACTTCACTTAAAAATTGATTGTTTAAACTTCACTTAAAAATTGAAGAAGAAAAAGATTATTTAAAATTATCTTTACATCTTTTTATTGAAAATTTGAAAAGAATAGGTTCCTCACCAATTTATCTTCTTTCTTTGTTGAAAATTGATTATTTAACTTTCTACCCACTAATTTAAAAAAAAAATTAATTCAATTCTATTCAAACTCTGAAATGAATAAATTCTCTTACAAATCTAATCCCGAAGCCAATTAACGATTATTTAACGATTATTTAAATTTCTATCAAAAACAGAAAAGAAAAGAAATAAATACTTTCATAGACTATTTGGACCCCAATAAGAATAAATACTTTCACAGACTCTTTGCACCCTAATGGTTCAATCTTCTACTCTAGACCCAGAAAGATTCTCTTACAAATCTAATCCTGAAGCCAATTAACGATTATTTAAATTTCTATCAAAAACAGAAAAGAAAAGAAATAAATACTTTCACAGACTATTTGGACCCCAATAAGAATAAATACTTTCACAGACTCTTTGCACCCCAATGGTTTAATCTTCTACTCTAGACCCAGAAAGTTTCATGAGGCGCGTCACTAAAAAAAAATATGCCAACCAAGTTATCCAGGTTGTTAAATATATTGTACCCTCAACAGACTAACCGTACACTGCCAGCTGTACTGGATAGTTATACTTTCTATTTCTGTCTTTTGCTCAAGCATATATAAGCTCAGCTATTTCCTATTGTTGAAAACGCTTCTGTACTTCAACTAGTTCTGTACTTCTTCATACATTTCAATATACTGTTCTATTCTTTCTCTCTGCATTTCTCTGTGCTTCACAATTTATCATGGTATCAGAGCTTCAGCAGTAAGCCTCTTCACACAGTCCGGAGAGCCACACGATCCACACAGTACAGAGCTTCACGGATCTTGAGAGCACGCGACACAGACTTTTCAAAAAGCTTGGAGAGCTGTCCGTAAGACACTCTAAAAGATCGTCGTGAGAAGCTAGTGGAGGAAGCAGAGAACGCAGAAGAAGAAACCTGCACAATTTTCTCAAAGAACCGTCAAAGATCGACGCAGAAGAGTTGCAGAACGAAAGAAGTTTAAAGAACTTGAAGATTTCGTTTCAACTCGTTAAAGATTCAAGCAGAAGGCAGAATCGTTTAAAGATTTTTGAAAATAGCTCAAATCTGTCAAAGATTGTAGCAGATCACGAAGAAATCGTGAAATTCTTTCAAATCTTTGAAAGATTCATGAATCTTTCTTCCACAGGTGTAAAGAACGCATCTCAGGCGCAAAGAACAGCCACTGAAGCCGTGAAATTCATCCTACGAACGGTTCCAAGGTGGGAAACCAGTCCAGAAGGGACCAGGAGAGCACGAAAAGGGCGAAAGCATTTCAGCCGTTAGATCTTGCGCAAAGGACCGACAGCCGTTGGATCAGTGAGAAAGTGCACGAGGTTTAACCCTCTAGAACGCACATGAGTGATTTCGACTTGTGAAGTCGCGAAATCCTGACGTCATCTTGACCGTCCGATCAAGAGACACGTGGCGAGATCCTATTCCATCGCAAAATCGGGAATCGGGAGTTGGACGAGCGAAAGAATCAGCTCTCCAAAAACTCCAATACGCGAAATCGCGAAATCCCGATCAAATCTCAGCCGTCCGTTTGTTAGGACACGTGGCGAACATCGCAGCGCCCGTCGGCATTTCGGAATTCGGGGTTTCAAGTTGTCAAAGAAATTTGACATCGCAACTCGCGAAATCGCGATACGCGAAATCCCGACCAGATCTCGGCTGTCCATATCTCCTGGACACGTGGCGGACATCGAGGGCGCCGTCAGCGTATCGGCATTCGGAGTTTCAAGTTGACAGCAATTCGGAGCATCGCTAACCGCGATATCCCGAGGTTGAATCAGGACCGTCCATCTTTTAAGGACACGTGGCGTAAATCCGGGGACTCGGAAAAGTCCCGAAGAGGAAAGCGCCATCGGCATATCGGGATTCGGCAAATCGGGAATCCTGAGAACAACTGATCGGGTTTCTTTCCAGTGAAATCCCTGACGCAAATCTGAGCCGTCCATCTTTCAAGGACACGTGGCAGAGATCGAGGCTTTCGAAAAAATCCCGACAGGAGGAACCCTCCATTTGCGGGGCCCAGCTGATGTCATCTCGTAAAATGAGTCAATCGGCGATCGACATTTTGCGGATCCTGGAGACAAGAGGTCCGGGACATAACATATCGCGATATCGCGAGAAGAGATCACGACCGTCCATCTGTTGAGGACGCGTGTCGCAGATCAGAGCCATCGGGAAAAGTCCCGATAGGACAGCGCCATCAAAAAATCGACGATCGCGGAATCGAGGAGACAGAAAACCTCGACATCAGAAATCGCGAAATCCCGATTCGCGATATCCCGATACGATCTAGACTGTCTGATCACTGCACGATCTGGACCGTTGAAAAGTTGAAAGGAGATTTTTCGCATTTCGGCGATTTGAAAGCCAAAGAAACGGGAAAATCCGGTAGCGCCTTAATATTAAAGCGCATGGTCACTCTCCAAGGAGATCAAGGGCCAGTTTAAGCCCGATAAGCTCCCATCGGCCATCAGAACATCAACATTTCACCGATCGGAGGTAAATACGAATTTTTTTTCCCTCTAATTTTACTGCAATTTTTTTTTTGAAATGGCATCATCTAGCAACCTAGGACCAACTCAAGGTCCGATTCTTCTGGGAAAGAACTATGAGTTCTGGTCTCTTCGAATGAGGTCGTTTCGACAAGCACAAGAGTGTTGGGAACCAGTGGATCTCGGGTATGTGGAACCAGATCCAGCTGCCCTCGCTGCCATGACAAATGCGCAGAGAATTGCTCAGGCAACTCTGAGGACCAAAGAAAACAAAGCAAAATTCTGGATTCAGAACTCTGTAGATGACTCGATTTTCTCGAAAATCACAGGCGCTGGTACTTCCAAACAGGCCTGGGATATCCTCAAAACGTCCTACCAAGGAAATGACACGGTAAAAACAGTTAAACTGCAGACCTTGTGGACGCAATTCGAGACTCTCAGGATGACAGAGTCCGAAACAGTGGATCAGTTCATGACCAGAGTCATGGGAATCGTGAACCAGATCAGACTGATTGGTGAAACCATCACTGATCAACAAATTGTTGAGAAAATTCTCAGAAGTCTACCCAGGAAATTTGAAATGGTTGTCACCGCCATCCTTGAATCCAAGGACCTGTCACGATTTTCAACAGATGAACTAATTGGTTCTCTGGTGACACATGAGACAAGACTACATCTCACAGATGAGTCAATCTCCAATGCCTTCCAAACTCAGTTCTCATTCAGAAGAGGGAAAGGCAGAGGAAGAAGTAGAGGAAGAGGGAACAATCAAGGTAACCCTCACACCAGTGGAGGGAATAGACAACAATATCCAAATCAGAATTTCCAAGGTCAAAGAAATCAACAACAATATCAACATCAGAATTTCCAGCCTCAAAGAGGCAGAGGTAGAAGGTCTAATGACAAAACTAGCATACAATGCTATTACTGCAAAAAGTATGGGCATTATGAATCTGAATGCAGGAAGAAGCAGGCAGATCAACTCTCAGGCAGAGCACATGTGTCAAATCATACAGGAGACACCTCAAGAGGTATGTTTCTCTCATGCCACAAAACTGAACAACAACCTAAAGATCTCTGGTTGCTGGA
>ML781899.1:510400-540890 GCA_009831015.1 Picea engelmannii | reverse complement strand
AAGTGGGTTTACAAAACCAAACTAAATGAAAAAGGCCAGATTGAAAAGCACAAGGCAAGACTTGTTGCCCAAGGATTCTCACAACAACCAGGTATTGATTATGGTGAAACTTTTGCTCCAGTAGCAAGATTAGACACTGTAAGAACCTTATTGGCCATAGCAGCACAACACAAATGGCACGTATACCAAATGGATGTCAAGTCAGCATTTCTAAATGGATTTTTAGAAGAAGAAGTCTATGTCAATCAACCTCCTAGATTTGAAGTCCAAGAGCACCCAGCCAAAGTGTATCGGTTGAAGAAAGCCTTGTATGGCTTAAAGCAAGCTCCAAGAGTTTGGTACAGCAGAATTGACACCTACCTGATCAAAAGTGGCTTCAACATTAGTCAAAATGAACCAACACTTTATACCAAAACAGATCAGCACGGTAAAATCCTAATTGTATGTTTATATGTTGATGACATGATCTACACAGGAAATCTAGAGCTCACAGATTTCAAACATGCCATGCAATCTGAATTTGAGATGACAGATCTTGGCATCATGAAATATTTTCTAGGCATTGAGGTTCATCAATCAGCCAAAGGCATTTTTGTCTGTCAGCAAAAGTATGCAGCAGACATCATCAAACGATTTCGCATGGAAGGATGCAATCCAGCAGAAACCCCCATCCCTTTAGGCACAAAATTAAGCAAGGAAGATGAAGGTCCCACAGTGGATTCTACTTTATACAAAAGTTTAGTAGGCAGTTTGTTGTATCTTACAGCAACTAGGCCAGACATCATGTATGCAGCCAGCCTTGCTTCCAGATTCATGGAATCACCAAAAGATTCACACTGGAAAATGGCAAAAAGAATTTTGAGATATATAGCAGGAACACTACATTTTGGTTTATGGTACACTACCTCTGATTGTAATCAACTTCCTGGTTACACAGATAGTGACTTTGCAAGCAGCCTAGATGACAGGAAAAGCACATCAGGATATGTTTTTCAACTGGGCATGAACCTGATATCATGGGCATCGAAGAAGCAGCCAATAGTATCAATATCTTCTGCAGAGGCAGAGTATGTAGCTCCTACCTCAGCTTCATGCCAAGCTGTATGGCTCAGACGATTATTGAAAGACATGTCACAAACAAAGAAGGATCCAAATCCTATCTTCTGTGACAATACATCGGCAATTGCATTATCTAAGAACCATGTGTTTCACAAGAAAAGTAAACACATTGACACTCGGTTTCATTTTATACGCGAGCTAGTCAATAATGATGCCATTGCACTACAATTTTGTGGTTCTCGAGATCAGCTTGCTGATATCTTCACAAAGCCACTAGGAAAGTCAGTTTTTGAGCTGGCAGTGTACGGTTAGTCTGTTGAGGGTACAATATATTTAACACTCCCTCTTAGACTCAACAGTTACAATCAGCAGCACTGACTATTCCAGAGACAGCACTTAGGAATAGTCAGTGCTGCTGATTGTAACTGTTGAGTCTAAGAGGGAGTGTTAAATATATTGTACCCTCAACAGACTAACCGTACACTGCCAGCTGTACTGGACAGTTGTACTTTCTATTTCTATCTTTTGCTCGAGCATATATAAGCTCAGCTATTTCCTATTGTTGAAAACGCTTCTGTACTTCAACTAGTTCTGTACTTTTTCATACATTTCAATATATTGTTCTATTCTTTCTCTCTGCATTTCTCTGTGCTTCACAATTTATCACAGGTGACATATATAATTACATATAATTTTCAAAGAATTTTTCATTTCTATGAAAACTTGAAAGTTCCATACAGTCTACCTTATGCAGATTAAAACTTCAACACTAGTTAAAAATCTCTGCGACTAAAATTTTCGTACCTTATGCAGATTTAACTGTCTCAGTACTCACATTTATATATATATATCCCTCCTCAGTGACAATATTGACGACAGAAAATGGTACTCTACCATGGCCACCAACAATCTGTGTATCCAACAAGAAAATTACTCTTCTTCTATCTATGTGAAAGAGCACAGAGAAAAAAAAAACCTTAACATAGAAAACTAAGTGTACCATTTTTATGTTAGTTTTGTCCACAATCATTCTTAGGTTGGTTTTGTCCACGATTACAAAAAATATTTGTGATTATTTGTTCTTCCACCCTGCAACCAAAATAAACTAATACAAAAATAAATAACTTCTATTAAAAGATTCTTCGCAAAACTTATTAAAAGATTCTTTGCAAAACTCATGGAAACATATTTTCTTTCTAAAAAAAATACAAAGCCAAGGATGAGTAATGCCCTTTGCACGCTAGCAATTGTAAAAACACAAAAATCGGATAAGTGAAACTACATAGAAAAATTAACAAGCACCGCACCAAATCAAGATTTAATTACCTGTGAAAACCAGGCTAGACCGTAGCTGCAATTGAATGGAATGGATGTCTCCCAGTTGTAGAAACTGGGAATTCCCTGATTATCCTTGTATGATATTTTATTGAAATCATTTCTTCAGGGTATTCCGATTAGATTATGCAATAAAGATAAACCAAGTGAAATCAACTCAGAGTTACTTGTGGAATTCCATGACCCACATTCCATGCAGTAAATGGACTAACGAATCAACTAGTGTTCGGTAAGGTGAGTGGGAATAAAGAAGCGTTGTTCCCGCCCCTTTTTAATGAATTGATTAATGATTTCGGTTCTACCAAAAGAATTGTGTTAGGCTCGAGTCGCTCTACTAATAAGATCTACTAATAATATAATATTTTAGAAAGATGGACACAGCATACAGGTTTAACACCACCTGCAAATCCTACCTCCTTAGCCAAATCTTGAAATTCTTGCTCTGTGCGCTCCTTGCCCCCTGGATTGTAGGCCACCAACATCAACAAATCTATATGAAATCCCTGGCGAGCATAGGGAGATGTTTCTGCAGCCACTGGGAGAATGGTATCCACCACAATCACATTCCCTTTCATACCCCAACCGCAGAAACCCATTGTCATACCTTCATAAAAACCTCCTCCTACATCCACCAATTCCTGAACCTCCTTAAAACCCTGTTAAGTATCCAGAATCTTGTTCATCAAGATGGTAGAATGCTCAGACATTCCTCGGTTCAAAACCCTGTTGAATCTCTGATCCTTAGCTTGTGGATTTCATCCTCTTCATCTCTTCTTCATCCATAATTGGCCTTAACAGCAAACGGACACAAATGCAAATGCATATAGACCTAACAACACAACATTAACCTAACAACAGACGCAAAAAGAACCTATCAACAAAACATTAATGAATGAAATAAAATAGCACAATGGACCAGCCCATTACAACCACACACAAATACAACATCCATACACAAAATACTCACAGAAAAACCTCATTAACTTCAAAATAAAATAACATACAAACAGACTCACTGCGACATGATGGATTGGAGAATTAGAGAAGAGAATGACGAGATGAATGAAATACATAAAATTATATAAAGCTGCCTGGTAGCTTTTTTAACCAACTGCCAGCCAAATCTTTTCATAGGCGTTTGGATCAACTCCTGTTTTTTCTGTCGGGTAGCTTTTTAGGCCAAAGGCCAGCCAAATCCTTTCCTAGCAGTTGGATCAACTCTGCTTTTTATTGTTAAATCATGTAAATGATCAGGATTTCATCATCGACTACGACATCCATTGTTATATATATATATATTCTTTTTTAAATTCGACACCATACCATAATGGATTAGAATAAGCAACGGCTATATTTGAATGGCAGATAGTGGATGGCATCGTTTTTTGAAAATATATTTGAGTTTTATAATATATAATATTATTACTTTAAGTTAACAAATTATCTTGCTTAGCATCCAAATGTGTTTTTGATTGCAAGCGAGGACTAAATGTTAATTATCATTAAGTGTGCATCAGTCCAATGGATGTGACTTAAATGTTCGTGCTTACTTTAAAGTTGAAAAATAAAAGATTTTAATATAAAAATATAACAAGTTTTTTTTATGGTTATGTTTTCCCAGTAAAATTCCATCACTGCTCCTATCAAAAGAAGACGAAACAAATTCCCTAATATAATAGTGTATCAGTTCAATGGATGTTGGTTATGTTTTCCCAGTAAAATTCCATCACTGCTCCTATCAAAAGAAGACAAAACAAATTCCCTAATATAATAGTGTATCAGTGCAATGGATGTGACTTAAATGGTCGTGCTTACTTTAAAATTGAAAAATAAAAAAATTTAATATAAAAATATTAAATTCTTTTAAATTATTCATATGGTCAATTCCGAAATAAAAGGTACGTTAAGTGACTCGACCCAAAAAGGGCGAGGTACAGTTAGGGACACACCCTAAGTAGGTGAGGTACGTTAAGTGACTCAACCCAAAAAGGGAGAGGACCCGTGGGAGGGGGGGCATAATTAGAGAAATTATAATAATTTCTCTAATTATGCCCCCCTCCCACCCTCTATGATGTGACTTAAATGGTCGTGCTTACTTTAAAGTTGAAAAATAAAAGATTTTAATATAAAAATATTAAATTCTTTTAAATTATTGAATTGTGTTATTAGATGAGATGAGAAAACTATCTAACATTTATAGATTAATAAAATGTAAATGTGAAGGGTAGTAGGGGATCATTTTGGATCTCAAGGGAAATGTCTAGAATTCATTTGCTTGGGATATTGGAAGGTAAGTAAAGGTTTACAGTTTCCACCAGGGTATACTCCTATTGAGAGCTGAAATTTCAAAATTTAACAAAGAAGTTTTATGGTTATATTTGCCCTGTCAAATTCCATCACTGCTCCTATCAAAAGAAGCCAAAACAAACTCCCTAATATAATAGACTTAATGGATTCAAAAACAATTCCCTCTGATAGCAAACTACCTTGGATCATAGTTTGAGCTCCAAAGGAGCTCCTTGGATGTTGGTTTATATAAAGTTTATCAAAAGTATAATCAACAAGTTGATAGCAAACTACCTTGGATCATAGTCTAAAGCTCCAAAGGAGCTCCTTGGTGGTGGTTTTTATAAATCTTATCAAGAGTATAATCAACAAGTTTGGCTAATAAAGCAGTTACCTACAAGTGTTGAGAAATTAGGGAAAAAAAAAGAGTGAAGCTTCCACCCAATTCCTTAACAATCCCATGTTACCACAAGAAAAGCCACAATCCCAATCCCATGAAACAAGTTTATTACAATCATTTATAGCCACTTGTCAATAGAGAAATAGCCACTTGTCAATAGAAAAGGAGGGCAGACATGAAAGTGGGCACTTCCTTCTTTCGCATGCTCGAAGTTAAGTCCACTCACTCATTTGCACCCTCTATTAAACGATGCTTTGCAATAATCGCCGAGAAGAAGACATAAAGAGTTGACGACAGTTTGGCCACCCGTGTGAAGCACATGAATTTAGAAGGATTCTGAGAAACTATGAGTCGTCAAAAAAGCCTCTATATTCTATAATGATGCTTTGCAATAATCGTCGAGAGAGACACAAAGAGGTGACAACAGTTTGGCCATAGGTGAGAAGCACATGAATTGAAAATTTAGAAGGATTCTGAGAAACTATGAGGAGTCAATACAACGCAACAAAACCTCTATATTCTATGTGACCTTCAAAATATATGAGAATGAACAACAATGCACTTCCCAGGTTGCAATAATTATGAATACCTTTGTCCAGCACAACCTGAAAATTGATGAATTGGAGGAGAGACATTCAAAATATATGAGAATGAACATCAATGCACTTCCCAGGTTGCAATAATTATGAATACCTTTGTCCAGAAGCAGAAAATTGATGAATTGTAGGTGAGTGCAGTATGCTAAGGAATATGATTATCAACTTGAGCAAAAACTCACAATCACCTCTAATTATAGAATGTCTACAAATTTAGTCCATGCAAAGTTAAAGAAAGAAGACGTAGTGCATTAGATATTGGAGGATATGGATCTTGAAAATGAAAATTCTCTTCCTACTAGTCTAGAACCTAATGCCACTATGTTAATGCCACTATGCTAATGCCAATATTCCTATCATCTAGAACCTAATTCCACTATGCTAAATATAAATGTTGTACTTCTTAGTTGATGAAGATTTGTCCCAACAACCATGGCATAGCTTGAATTGAAAATGAATATGAATGTAATCAATTGTAACATTAAACAATAAAGTTTGTTCAAGCGTGATGTCATGTCATCCATGGTTGTCTCAACAACCATGGCATAGCTTGACTTGCAAATGAATATGAATGTAATCAATTATAAGTTCCTCTGTTACCAACATCGCGATATTGGCGATATTATCAACAAAACCAATCTCAACGATATTATCGGGGAAAACATCACAATATTTTGGGCACTTTAAAAATACCGCGATAATATCGTAGATAGCATGATAATATCGCACTACAATCGAAAATATCTCAGCACGCGGACAAGGCCGAAAATAAAGCCCGATTTTCACTTTTTTTTTGTCATTTTGCAAGTGAAGTGTGGGGTTTAGAGAGCAAAAGAGAAAAGGGTGAGTTTGCCTTCAGCCAAAGACGAGGAGCGAGATTTTGAGCACTATAACTTGTTTATTGTGAAGTTGGGATTGATTCCTCTCAAGCAAAGGCGCATTTGCAGGTATGGGCAACATGTGACATCCCCCAAAAATAAATATTTTTATTTTTATGTGCTAGAAATTTATTTTCGTTTTTGGCAAATTTGAATCTGGAAAATTTTTGCCATTTATGGCAATTCCGAATTTAATAATTGTATTTAATTATTGTGACTGTTGGGCAGAGATCTGTTTGGACCCAACTAGCTATTTGACTATGACACTTGTATCACAACAGAATAATTATATTAACTGTAGGAGGACAAATGGAACAACCATGTTAAAATCAGCTGACCATGACTCCATGAGTGAGGAACAAGTTGGAACTGCCTCTACGCTGATGATTACAAGTGGCAAATCAGAGATTTGGCCACTGGCAGCCCCTGAAAATCAGGTATTAAGAAAAGCTGCGAAAATCCCCAAAGGAGGGAAAAGACCTGGGCAAAAATGGATAAATAGCATATGCGAGGAGGCAGGATGCTGCCAAGTATGCTGGAAAAGGATTTATGAACTCTCTTGTTGTTATGAGCACTGCGGATTGAGTGTGAGGCAAGAGGAGTTTTGTTAAAACCAAAATGTCTTGTTGTTATGAGCACTGTTGAGTAAGTGTGACGCAAGAGGATAACTGTTGGAATTGAAGGACATTGTTGAGGAGGAGTTTCCAAGTTCGCCCTCATGGATTCATGGTCAAGCTAGGGGGTGAATCGGGCAAGTAGATCTGGCTACCTTGTTCTACAGTTGGGAGGAACGTGGTTGTTCCCCTTGTCTTCCCACAAATTGGTCCAGATATGTTAAATTTTCTCCTCCTTTGTTCTGAATGATTTTACATCTGCTGCAATGTGTTTGATTGGAACTGGAATAATTTTCATTCTCTGTCTAAATGAATTTATATTTGATGCAATGTATGTGTTTAATCGGAACCAAAACCTAAACACTGACCGAGAACCTATGTTAAATCTGATCTCGAGTGATCCCTTTCTGAACAAACAATAGAAATTAGCCTTTTTATTCGTTATGATAGCTGAAAGGATTATGCATGGTTGAACTTTAGAAGAAATCCCCTCTAAATTAAATTCATTGTTACTTTTCTTTCTGTATGTGTTTTCTGAGTAAAATCAATGTTGAAGATTTGTATATTTGGGAGTGGAGGTTATGCTGTAAGTCATGTAATCTAACTGTATGAATATTGTCGAGAACAAAATTACTGAGTTTGGAAACTCTATTCATGTTTCCTTTCCTTTTCCGACCTTTCGGATTTTATCAGTTCAACCTGTGTGGAGTCCTTTTGTTCGTGCAAACTCCGAAAACTTGAAGTGGCCCCACAGCCGATCGAATTTCGGGATTCGACGATTCCCGTGGTATGTTGTTCTTGCATCAAGCATTACCAAACGTCGAAACCCGATACTGGATGGGCGCCTTACCTTTTTCGTAACTTCGCGATTCGACGTTTGATGTCGTGTAATGTTTTACATCGGGAGTTAGTAAACCCCGAAACCCGAAATTGTAGGGACCACACCCTAATCGTCTTTCGCATTTCAGATTTTCTTTTTCATTTGTGTTTATGCGCCATGTGTTCGTAAATCCCGAAATCCCAAAACCCGAAATCTCGAAGTATTGAGCTTCTCTTTTTCGCATTTCGAAAATTGGTTTATGTTGTTGTTGTTGAGGCACTTGAACCCACGAAGTTCCGAAACCCTGAAACCCCGAAGCGCTAGTCCAACCTTCCCTTTGTTTCGTATTTCGGAGATTTGTACCTGTCAATGTTTGACCTCTGTATTCGCGAAATCCCGAACTCCGAAATCCCGAAGTGCTGGTCACTTTTTGCGATTTCGAGAGTTGTCGTGTGTTGATCTTGGCTGTTGTATTCGCGAATTTCCGAACTCCGAAATCCTGAAATACTGGTCCCCTTTCGCAATTTCGAGAGTTGTTGAATTCGCGAAATCCCGAAATGCGGGTCACGTTTCACAATTTCGGGATTTGTTGTGCGTTGACGTTGGTTGTTGTAATTGCAAAATCCCGAACTCCGAAACCCCGACATGCTGGTCACTTTCGCGATTTCGGGAGTCGATGTGTGTTGATTGGAGAATTTTGTGTTCCAATTAGAGATATAGAAGTAACAGACCTGTTTGCAAGACGCTCGTATAGTTAAACCTGTGCTGGTATTATATACATCATCAAATAAGAAATATTGGTAAATTGTTACAAGACTTTGAATAAACATTGAAGGGAGGAGGATACACTTATGGTATCAGTAGGAAATTTTAAGTTGCATAGTAGACGACAGCAAGGTCTCTAACAAAACTTTCAGACTCAAACTTTATAACAGAAAGCCTACCTGCTTGAGACCTCGAAGAACCTTTCAAGGATACATGTATTTTTGATTTTTTTTTTTATGATGATTTTTTAGGTTCATTACACAACAGTTTGTACCATTTTTTATTTTTTTTTTTAATATTTGCTACGTATCCTTCATCTTGGTAGTTCGGGACTGTTGTTTTTAGATGCCATTAAATTATTTTGGAGTGTGGATTGATTTCCAACAACTTTTTTTATATTCTTGCAAATTTATGATAGGGTTTTTTTCATTTTTTTCATTTATCAGTTTTCAACTTTTCCCCCATTTTGAACATTTGAATTTAGTAATTTACTATTACAGTTTACAGTTAAATGGTGATTTTAATTTTTTTCCACTATTTTTGTGCCCTAGGTTTGATCACTTGAAGACTGAAAATGCCAAGAAAATTGGAGGCTACGTGGGAATATTGTGATCCCGAGGAGGGTTTTAATCGACAAACTTTGTACTACAAGTTGTGTAAGGTGAGAATGATGGGGGGAATTACTTGGCAGAAATACCACCTTGCAAGAATCCCGGGACATCAAGTGGATATTTGCCCAAATTCAACCCCGGAAATCATGCATATTGCCAACAAAGCGCTTGAGGATTTGGGTTTAACCAGAGATTACAACAAAGCCAAGAAAGCTCAATTTTCAAGGACATGTGGAATATCTGAAGAGGGAAGTTCAACGGCTTCAATTCCACCTTCTACCTCATCGTATTTTTTTTCTAGAACCACACCTGGTGCACAACCTTCTATCAAGTCAATGGTAAAACAAAAGGGGAAGGAAGAGGATGATAAGTTGGTGGGTAAGTGTTTCTTACGGAGTGACATTCATTTTCAACATTGCCAAGAACAACCCATTCTATCAACCAATGTTTAATGCAGTTGTTGTTGTTGGCCGGGGTACAAGGCCCCTACCTATGAGGAGTTGAGAGGGCCTATCCTTCAGAATGAAAAGATTGATTGTGCTAGCAGATTGGAGGAGCTTAAGGCATCATGGGAAATCATTGGATGCACCGTGATGTCAGATGGTTGGATGGACCAGAAGGGTAGGACACTTCTTACCTTCTTGGTTAATTGTCCCAAGTGGTCAATGTTTGTTAAATCTGTTGATGCATCTGCACATGTTAAAGATGCAACATTGTTGTGACTTATTGGATGAGTTCATTTGGGAGGTGGGTCCACAACATGTTGTCCAAGTCATAATGGACAATGCTTCTAACTATGTTGTTGCAGGTAGGATGCTTATGCAGAGGTATCCTACATTGTTTTGGACTCCTTGTGTTGCACATTGTATAGATTTGATTTTAGAGGATATGGGAAAAATTCCTTATATCAAGGACATTGTTGATTCTGCTAAGAGCATCACAAAATTTATATATAATCATGCATATGTGCTTAGCTTGATGAGAAGATTCACAAATAACAGGGAGTTGGTGCGTCTTGCAATCACACTCTTTGCCACTAGCTTCATATCTCTTCGATCTATCTTGGTTTGTATGCGGGACCTGAAGACGATGTTTGTTTCATTCACAAATAACAGGGAGTTGGTGCGTCTTGCAATCACACTCTTTGCCACTAGCTTCATATCTCTTCGATCTATCTTGGTTTGTATGCGGGACCTGAAGACGATGTTTGTTTCACATGAGTGGAATGATTTATCATTTAGCCGTAAACCGTAGGGGGAGGCAATATGTAGGCTTGTGTCATACCAGGAGAGCTTCTGGGTGGGAGTGGAGGAGGTGGTTTCCATTAGCGAACCTTTGGTAAAGGTTCTTCAGTTGGTTGATGGAGACAAGCCCACAATGCACTACTTGTATGAGGCCATGGATAGGGCCAAAGAAGCCATCCGTGCCTACTATGATGACAAGGGAGATGATGGATTTCAGAGACAACTACAGATATGGGGAGTGATTGATCAGCGACAGAACAATACACTTCATCGCCCGATTCATGCTGCAGGGATTTATCTCAATCCAGCATTCTCTTACTCATGTGGTTTTAGATTTGATGTTGAGGTTATGGAAGGATTCCTCACATGTTGAGAGAATGGTACTAAGTCATGAAGAACGCGCTGATATTTCCAAAGAAATGGGAATATATAGGATGTCTGGTGGGACTTTTGGCTTTCAGATGGCTATAGTTGATAGGAAGACCAAAATGCCAAGTAAACTTCATTAAATTTCAAATTTCAACTTTCAATGTCTTTTCTTTCAACTTTGTAACTTTCAAATTTCAATGTCTTTTCTTTTGTTTCTCTGATTTGTTGTAGATGTTTGGTGGACAAGCTATGGTGGTAGAGTACCCCATCTACAAAAACTTGCCATTCGGGTGCTTAGCCAAACATGTAGCTCTTTAGGATGTGAGCGCAACTGGAGTGCATTTGATAAAATACACACCAAGAAGCGCAACATGTTACAAATTTTCAAATTAAATTTTTAATTCATTATAAATTATAATTATAATTATAATATTATTATTAATTTATAATTTATGGCCCTCATACAGGTTGGAATCCCAGTGCCTCAATGACATGGTATATGTCTACTACAATCTCCGATTGTTGGTGAGGCAGATTCAAAAAACACCTGATGTGGATGCCATTTCATTGGATGGGATTGACACCAGTGCTAAATGGAGGGTTGAGTCCGAGAGGCCATCTTGGAATCGATCCCTGATTGAATACAGTGGGAGGTAGAGGGGGCAATAGCAGAGGAGGAGGAGGGGGATGTTACAGAGCAGAGTCTTCCACCATCTTCATGGACTCGTACAAAGGGAGTTGTACTTGGCAGTAGAACCAGTAGAGGACACCAGAGTCTAGCTCCTACTTCTTCTACAGAACATCATAGTCAAGTGCCAACCCTAGGGGCTTCTTCCTCTAGAGGAAAATCTATCACCTTTTCCCATAAAAGGGGAAGAATAAATCATTAGACTTTATTTGATTTCATTATAGATGACTCATGATGATGAGATACAATTGTCACTTATTATATTTTTTGATGATATTTTGAGGCTTTAGACTCGGGACATGATTTAGTGTTGGTCTGTAGACTGTGATGTATTCGAGTTTACTAGACATCTTATACATCTTATATATGAGTTTTCTTTTCATAATTATGTGGAAATAAATAAATTTATTTGACGTTGTTAATGCTCTAGATATTTAAAAATTTGAAAAAAAATGAATATTTTTGTTTTTTTTCGTTCTTACGACATTTTTCGATATTTACCTCGATTTTGCCGATATTTTCATTTTCGGACCCTCTGCGATATTTTCCCGTTACCGATGTTGGTAACACTAATTGTAACATTAGAATTGTAACATTAAAATTGTAACATTAAACAATAAAGTTTGTTCAAGTATAATGTCATGTCATCCATGGTTGTGAATGAAAGTTTGCCATGTTGACATAGTGGTTGGAGGGTATGTAGTATTGTGATTCAAGTAAGGAAGTCATGATATTACTTGAATAGACTTTGTATGCATTTGTATGTGCTTCAAGAATTTGCATTAAACAATATTTCTCTTAACAACATTAAAATTGTAACATTAAACAATAAAGTTTGTTCAAGCATGATTTAATATCATCCATGGTTGTGAATGAAAGTTTCCCATGTTGACATAGTTGTTGGAGGGTATGGAGCAATGTGATTCAAGTAAGGAAGTAATATGGATGTGAATGAAAGTTTCCCATGTTGACATAGTTATTGGAGGGTATGGAGTAATCTGATTCAAGTAAGGAAGTCATATGGATGTGAATGAAAGTTTCACATCTTGACATAGTTGTTGGAGTAGAGTAATGTGATTCAAGTAAGGAAGTCATGATATTACTTGAATAGACTTTGTATGCATTTGTATGTCCTCCAAGAATTTGAAGCAAATAATATTTCTCTTAACTAGTAGTTATGGTCTTATAATTATTGTGGTGGATTCAATTAGAAATCATTGATGGGCCATAAACAAAGAAATAGAATCAGAAACACATTTTTTTAAATATGATGCTTCCTTTACACATTATTAAAACGAACTATATGTGCATGGCTAGAAAAACTATGAAAACATTTTTTTAAATATGATGCTTCCTTTACACATTATTAAAACGAACTATATGTGCATGGCTAGAAAAACTATGAAAAACTTAAGGTCTTGTTTATCAACTTATATCTAAATTTGTGGTGGAAGCCTACACAAATTAGAGCCCCATCAAACTAAGTAAACTTGAAAAAAAAAAGTATTTTTAAATATACAATCATTTCCCATTTTTCCATATAAAAACAAGAACTCTATTCTATTGAGTTGTCATTCTTCGTGAACCTCAATGACTCATACTAGGTTGTCACCAAAGAAGGGAGAATTCCAAGTATCTAAATTTGTGGTGGAAGCCTACACAAATTAGAGCCCCATCAAACTAAGTAAACTTGAAAAAAAGAATATTTTTAAATATACAATCATTTCCCATTTTTCCATATAAAAACAAGAACTCTATTCTATTGAGTTGTCATTCTTCGTGAACCTCAATGACTCATACTAGGTTGTCACCAAAGAAAGGAGAATTCCAAGTGACAAATGACTCATACTAGGTTGTCACCAAAGAAGGGAGAATTCCAAGTGACAAAGGCAGGGAGAAGATAACAAAAAATGTTTGCAGCCCATTCCCAAACTAACATTGAAAAAGGGCACAACCAAAGCATGTGTTTTACTATTTCATCTTTATGACGGATATTTCATCTTTATGAAGAAAAAAGGGAACTTAGGATGTTGACAAAAAAAGGGAACTCAAGTTGTTGTTGAGGGGAAAGTCACCCAAAATAAAGGAAAAAGAAAAAAACACTTTCTTCAACTCATGATTTCTACGAGTATTAATATTGAAATAACCTAGTGGTCCTCTTAGAAGGAAGCCTCCAAACCTTGTTTAGTCGAACATTTGACATCAATTGGGAACTCAACCAATGATACCCATCATTTGGCCTATACTTCTTCAATCCCTTTGTATAATTCCACCTCCAACATCTCCACCATGTAGGTAGAGAAGGAAATCCAATCTTAATAAATAGATCATCTATAATGAGTTCGTTGAACCTCTCAATAATGATGATCTTCTTAGTGGAATCGAGACAAAACTATTTTTTTAACTTTAATCGATGCTTCCATTCATGAGTCCCGACATCAAAGAAATCCCCATCCTTAACAACACCTTTCTTGAGAAGATTAAATTGGCCCAAACCCAAGAAATACCCATCCTTAACAATGCCTTTCTTGAAAAGATTAAATTGGCCAAAACCCAAGCAATCTATGTCAATCATTTATCATTAAATTGCACAAGGGGCTACAACCATTTGCAATGCTCATTAAAGGACGAGCTAATTCATATAGAGATTCTTTTGCAGGTAAGCCAATGCTTAATGGCTTCCGAAGATTTCACAAGTCTCCATGTTGCAAATGCTCTCTAGATTTTGAGCTTGGAAGGAATTAAAATGAGTGTTTAAAGGTTATCATTCTCCCAACCTCATTCACATAATAGGGTCCCCATAGAGATATAACTTTGCTACTAGAGTTTCCATTTTCCTTTCCCTCCAATATTTGTATGACCCACTTCATGCATATGGCCCACTTCATGCATATGGCCCAAATTTATCTAATCCTAGAGAAAGTCGAAGGAGTTCCTCCGTCTTTTGAAAGGTCCTCTTGGATGGGACCTAGTAATACTAGTAATAAACAAGGGCAGTGAAAACTCAAAATCCTAGTTTCCAATGACTTAGGCTTAAAAATCCATTTATCAACTTCTTTGGAAATTCATTGTAAAAACACCTCCCACAAAAAACCTAAAAACCTAGTTTCGAATGACTTAGGCTTAAAAATAAAATTCATTTATCAACTTCTTTGGAAACTCAAAATCCTAGTTTCCAATGACTTAGGCTTAAAAATCCATTTATCAACTTCTTTGGAAATTCATTGTAAAAACACCTCCCACAAAAAACCTAAAAACCTAGTTTCGAATGACTTAGGCTTAAAAATAAAATTCATTTATCAACTTCTTTGGAAATTCATTGTAAAAAAAAACCTAGTTTCCAATGACTTAGGCTTAAAAATAAAATCCGTTTCAACTTCTTTGGAAATTCATTGTAAAAACACCTCCCACAGAAAACCTAAAAACCTAGTTTCCAATGACTTAGGCTTAAAAATCCATTTATCAACTTCTTTGGAAATTCATTGTAAAAACACCTCCCAGAGAATTTATAGAGAATCCTAAAGGGAGAAGAGGATACCAAGAGCTTAAAAACTTTGGCTACGTTTTAAACAAGTTCATCCTATATTGGTGAGCCAAATAGGGAGGTCACATGGAAATGTTAGTAGCACTACATTTTAAGCACCGATAACTTGGAGAACAAGGCCATGTCAAAAATATGAATGGATTCCATTAGGGTACATACACAAACTCCTATGACATTCCTAATCATTCAAAAGTGCGTCATCTATGCCTTTAATAAGTTAGACAACATTATTTTCCATGAGGGAGATACCCTTAATAGGCCCTTATGAAGTTCTGTGGTGAAGCATATAGCCTAGGACCTCAATTTCCATAATGTACAATGCTAGTGATAGAGGGCATCCATGTTTAATTGAATTGAATAAGCCAACCTTCTCTAAATTGACTCAACTTATAAAAAGACAATAAGACGCACATGAAAATAAGTCTTTATTGCTCAAAGGAAATATTGACCAAAACTCGGTCAAAATTGCTAGAATGAAACGTAACTCCACACGATCATAAGCTTTCCCAAAGTAAGGATTAATGGAAAGGGATTTCAATCTCAAGTGTCCATCCCATTCCATACATTTTGAAATGACAACAACATTATTCAAGATAAAGTCGCCTTTAATTAAAACACGCTTTCTCTAGACTAATAATTTGTGGAAAGAGGAAATGAACCTGCAAGGCTAAAGCTTTGGCAAGAATGTTATATCAAACCTTCAAAAAGGTTATCAGTCAAGGAAGATTAACCGACAAACCAATATCACATCTTGTGGGTGCATACTAGGGGTATTAAAAATAGATAAAAGGTAATTCACTATATTGGATGGTATTAAGGGGGTTGAGAAGGTTTTAAATTAAACTAGAGGTATACATGTTGTGGGGGAAGAAGAGGGTTCAACTAATTAACCGACAAACCAATATCACATCTTGTGGGTGCATACTAGGGGTATTAAAAATAGATAAAAGGTAATTCACTGTATTGGATGGTATTAAGGGGGTTGAGAAGGTTTTAAATTAAACTAGAGGTATACATGTTGTGGGGGAAGAAGAGGGTTCAACTAACCATTTTCTTTTCTTTTTTGGGAGGGAAGGATGGTAGAGGAGGCAGTGTGGGTGGTGTGTAAGGTACCTTCTTATCCACAAGAAAAGATAAAAAAGATGGGGTTTTCTAGTCTAAATGTGCACTGATTGGCAGAGGTATGGTAATCAATTTTCCATATTGTTAGACCATATCAACAATAAGCCCTTCAATTCATGTTAAAGATAGAAAAGATAGGGTTTCCTAGTCTAAATGTGCACTGATGGCTGAGGTACCAAGGTATGGTAATCAATTTTCCATATTGTTAGACCATATCAACAATAAACCCTTCAATTCATGTATGAAGGGACAATGTTTGGCATTACACTAACCAACATAAGTCAAAAGTCAAGATTTTTTTTCTTTCAAGGAAAAATCTAGATAAACATTTAGCTAGACAACTCAATACAAGCTTGGAATATTCCAATTAAATAACTTTTCCTTTGTACAATGCAACATAGATCCAAGTTTTTCCATGCAAGAAAAATCCAAGGATAATAATGTACTTCCTAAAACATTTTAAAGATTATGTTATCTAAGCATAATTGGCATAATCCATTCCATTCAACATAGCATGAAAATATAAGCCACATTCTCACTTTCATTATTTTAGCTTGAGAATCAGATAGCATATCCAGAATGTAGGGCCTGAATTTGGATAGCTCTAGGGGTTTTAAGGTTAAGGATCCTAATCCCATGAATAAAAAATTTATACCTTCAATAGAAGGCTTATTTAAGGCTTGTTATCACAGAATTTTTATTTGTGCAAAGACTTCCACAAGATCCCAATATTGTGTAACAATTGGATAGTGTGTTTAACTGAAGATAGGGTTTCAACCATTACTTGTAATCAACAAGACTAGTGTCGTTTCTCTTTCTTGGAGAATGGAGCAACGGAACACACCATGAAACTTGTTAGGTGCAAGAGAGAGAAGATCAAGATAGGGCATATAACCTCATAAACCCTAATCCTAACTTCTTAAAAACAAATCCCAAGACATATAGCCTCATAAACCCTAGGTGTCATTTTCTTCTCTAACCTTTAGAGACAAAATTTCAATTGGACTAGATCCTCTTCATCCATAGGACTTATTTTATTTGTGCAAAGCCTTCCACAAATTCCAATATTGTGTAACAATTGGAGAGTGTGTTTAACCGAAGATAGGGTTTCAACCATTACTTGTAATCAACAACACTAGTGTCATTTCTCTTTCTTGGAGAATGGAGTCACTGAACACACCATGAAAATTGCTAGGTGCAAGAGAGAGAAGATCAATCTAGGGCATATAACCTCATAAACCATAATCCTAACTTCTTCAAAACAAACCCTAAGGCATATAGCCTCATAAACCTTAGGTGTCATTTTCTTCTCTAACCTTTAGAGACAAAATTTCAATTGGACTACATCAAACCATAGGGGGATAAATCCTCTTAATCCATAGGACTTAAACCATAGGGGGATAAATCCTCTTAATCCATAGGACTTAAACTAGCCAAGACAAGAACCCTAGGGTATAAATACTCTTAAGCCCTAGAATAAAGTCTTAATGTTTCAAGAATAAGAGATAAATGAATAAATTCTTAATGTTTGAAGAATACGAGATAAATGAAAGTAGGTAGGGGGTTAAAAATTCTTACTTAATGTTTCAAGAATAAGAGATAAACGAAAGTAGGGAGGGGGTTAAAACTTCTTAATCCGTCCTCGGGTTTCAAGCATACAAGGTAACATGCAACAATTAATCCTCTAAAAGAGCATTTACTAAAATATACCACACAAGCAATAAACTTGAACAAGAATACCTTGTAGGTTAAGCACATGCATGAGGAGACCCTAATTCACCATCCAGTTATTAACAAGAGACAATCATCCAATAAAAATATTCCTTCAAGTGGTGCACAAAAGTACTCCTAGCGAAAAAGAGAAGGGAAGAGACAGGTATAGGTGTATCTCACAAATGTGAGAGTGATGATGAATAAGTTTGAGTGCTTCCTCTACTTATATGACGTAACCAATCACTATGTGTCCACATAATTGAGTAAAACAACAATAATCCATGTTAGAAGTGGGGTCAACCCCTCAAAATAGCCTCTACAATGATAAATCATGCAAATAATACAGCACAAGGTCACATGTGTGGTAATGTCAAGCCCTCAAGAAAGTGAAGGAGGCCTCCCAAGGCCACATGTCATCATCTAGTAGTGCAAGCAAGGTGGAAGACCATCATCAAGCACCCTATCACATCTCAAGTCATCATGTGGTATCCAAGTGGCAAGAAAACACCAACATCATCAAACCCTATAATATGACGTCAACATAAAAAAATTGATCTGAATCGAATCCAACAAGAAAAATTGGTTATCCGCACACACTCTAAGATGATCAACACAAGAAATTTTTAAGGCTATGGACAAATAAGATACCAACTTGTTGGCATGAAGGACCCTATTCCATCACAATTGATGTCTACAAAGGTGCATTCAAAAGAAGGTGCCACACACCCTCTACAAAGGCACCCATGACTAAGACACTACAACCCCTTGTATGTCATGAACCCCATACCCAGTGAGCCTTGATCCATAACCACTTCATCTACATCACATGACTTAAAGAGGAATCACTTGGGAAACACTCCTTGACCTCGGAAAAGATCTACCCATTAGGACACCTCGTCAACCCTCCCATACCCAAAGCTTGGCAAGTTGCATAATGTCTTTGAGCACTTACTTGTTTGACCGGGTAATCTTTGATGCACATGCTTAGGTGGCTCATTTATTGATTTGTTTTACTAACCATGATATTTTCACTTGAGATCTTTGGAGGGCATGCTTATTTGTATTTGCAGGACCTAGCTCGTCGACAATTTTGGAAGAACAAGCCTAGCTTGGGCTTCCATGGGGCTTGAAGCCCACAGGTTGGTTGCCAAGGGCCCACATGCCGAGTCACGGTGACATGCCATGACCTGGCCCTCACATGCCAAAAAGTTTGACTAGGAGAGGAAAAATGTCACTTTTAGAGGCTTGACGTGAAGGTGAAGGATAGGGTTTGGTGGTGAAGGTGTTGCTTGATGACATGTAGCCCATTTTGAAGGAAGGAATCTTGAAGACCATCAAGAGAGGAATTGGATAAGTGACAAGTGGCCTTTGGAGGCTTAGCCATGCATCTTCTACCCCAACGACTTGTTCAAAGTGTCGAAACATCCTCTAAAGGGGTGACATCACCTTATATTCTAGGGTTTCTCTTGTGTAAAAGTGAGTTTTAAGATAAACTGTTTAATATTATTTTGTTACAAGGGGTAAGGTAAGGGTTGTGGACCCCTTGTCTTATGTTTTACATTTCTAATGTGGACAAACTATGTGATAGACATTTTGTATAAATAGAGATCATGAAATCTCATTTTGAGTCATAACTCTCACATGGAGAAGAGCCAGGGACTGAAATTTTCTCTATCCTTGAAGCATTTTGTTCTCTTGTGCTATCGTATGGTGTTTATTTGGTTGTGGATTAGATGATGATGATGTGCTAGCTCTTTGAGGTCTTTCCTAGCTATTGTGGTGGTTTATCTTGGCATGTAATGGTTTATCTTGATGCTATTGGATTAGTAAGACATTTTACTTATCGCTATCATTTGTAATTCAAGCTCAAGGTTAATTTTTATAAGACTAGGTAGGGAGTATAAGTGCATACACCCCTACTTTAGTTCCACCATAAATTTTAAGCATAGAATTATTGTTTGCAAGGGTTTGCTAAGCAAGCATAAGGATATACACCCCTTAGTATTAAACCCTAGCTAGGTTACTTGCCTTGGGGAATAAGAGAATTTATACACCCAAGGAGATAGTAGCTCTAGCTCTTTACTCTTGACCCCATTAACCCATAGTCAAAGGCACTAGTCGTTGCATTGGAAAAATAAAACATTGCACTGATAAACATGAAAAGTTGATGTTTTGAAGTTCTATCACTTGGACATTGTTCCTTGAGCCCTAGGCTATCTTGCCTCATTAAGGCGTCCTCTTTCACCCACTAAAACTTCTTGTTGTTACAAAACTAACCTACAGCCATTAGGGCTACAGAAATCTAACCCCCTAACCCTAGATAACTCCTAAACTAAACTAACCGTAGGAATAGACTATAAGTTTGCCCTGACAAAATACTAACCCTAGCACACTTTTTGAGCTAGTTTGAAGTGATTTTAATTGGCTGACTTTTCTGTTATAAGGCTTGGTTTTCTACAGCAATAAGATTGATAAATATCACGACAGTAAGATTTTGTGACAACCTTGCTTTGGTGCTAAAGCCTTGCTCTATCGTTGTTGAGTTGAACTAGTCTTTACTAGCTTGTCTCTTGCTTATTCAATTGGATTTTTGGCACTTATTTTGCAGCCCTTATTATATTTTATATGCTCATATATATCACTGCTTATTGCAATTAGGGACACCAAGCTTAACTTACTTTTCCACATAACATGCTACATTGTATATTTGGTTTTCATTGTGTCTCGAGCATGTAATCGTCTCTTGGCAGATCACTCAAAGCATTGGAAACCCTAAGCCTTTCCCAAGACTCATTACCAAGTTTCCTTTACCATCGAGAATTGACCTTTAGGGGCATCCATCCATACATCCCATTTCCCCCTAGGGTCATTGAGATTCCCCACTTGAGGTGACCACATCACCTCTAAAGTGACGGGAACACCTGCCTAAGGTGACAGTGGGTACGTGCTCTCTAAGTTTTCGCCATTTTGGTGGTTGGGTCGGGTTTGCCCAACCTACAATTTGTGCGATAACATAGAGGAGCAAGACCCTTTGCATGACAGATATGAGCCTAACACATGAGGGGAAAGCCTTTGGAGGCCCAACAATTTCATCCTCAAGCTCAACGACTTGACCAAAGTGCCAAAACTCACTCTTTTACGAGATGAAGTCACCTTTTAGGGTTTCTTTTGTGCATTTTTAAAAGTTAAAGTCAAATTACTTTGTAAAGGGGAAAAATAAAGAGAGAAGGCTCCCTTATTTTGTGGTTTACCCTAATTTATGTGGAAAAACACTTTTTAGAACTTTTGTATAAATAAGGATCAAACTTATTTATTTCATTTTATCATAGCTCTCCCATTGTGAGAAGACTACTTGGCTGAAATTTGCGCCCCTGTTGGGACAATTCTCTCTCTCTCTCTCTCTCTCTCGTGATATGGTTTAGCTCTTTTGTTATGGAATGAAGTGGTGCACTATCCCTTAGAGGCTCTTTCTCTTGCTTTGATGGTGAAAAATACATTGGTAATTATGTTTTTTCTTGGCATTTTTTGGAATTGGTAAGGAAAATCTACACTTTGTTAGGTTTCTTTCTTGTTCCATGGTTGTTATTGGCTACATCCTTGGAGGAGTATAAGTGTTTACAAACTCCACCAAGTTTTATCATTATTGTTTATTGAAAAGTCTGTTGCAAAGGTTGCTAGGAGAAGCAAAACGGGTTTACACGCTCATAGACTTTACCTTGTTAGGGTTTCTATCTCAAGGGAGTAAAAGGGCTTACACCCGTTGAGATTTAGTAGACCTAACTTAATACAAGAAAACTCCATATAACCCATGTGGCAAGGCACAAATATTTATTTGAAGTGGAGAAATAAATTGCTTGAAATGGTAAACATGATTTAGAGAGATTTTGATTTTGTTCAAGTTGGAATATTTTCTTGATGCTTTAAGCTTGCTAAAGCCTCTAGGGCGCCTTGATTGGCCTAGTATTCTTGGAGCTATAACCGAATAAAAGATGAAACCATTTGGGCTGCAACAAACTACTCTATATTTTTTATTTTAACCTCCCTTTCAACCATGGAAATTTGCTAGTGAACCATTGCTATCATTCTATTCCTAATTGGTGAACTTTTTGTCAGATTACTTGCTTACTTTTGTGGTTCAAACTTGTTTCTGTAGCAAATCTTTGCTACTGCCACATGGCTGCTACAAACATACTCTAAAAACTTCATAGAAAAGCCCTCTAACACCACTAAAGTTTGTTTCAAAGTATTGGGAACTAATCTACTTGTTTTATGCTTCATTTCTTAATAAATCTTTGATGCTTTGAGTGGTTATATCTGCAATAATTAGCTTTGTTCCTTTCTGATATCCTTGTTTTAAAAACCGTCAAACCGAAGTCGGAACCGACCGGTTTGACCGGTTAGATGTGTGCCCAGTTCGAACCGGTGAAAACACTGAACCAACTGACCGGTTTATGACGGAACCGGTTGGTTTGGTACCGAATCGGTCAGTTCCGTCATAATCTGGCTTATGAGAATCGGCCAGTTTGGTACCGAACCGGCTGGTTTTGTCATAAACCGACCAGTTCGGTTTGGTTTTCCTGTGGTGGGCCCACAGACTTCAAAAAACCTCTTATTTGTTTTCTAAAAGAATACGCTAACCTCCTCTAAACCCCAACAACAACCTATAACATCACTCCCCTCTAAGTGCCTCACACCTCTCTCATTCATCATTTGGGAGCATTTGGGTTTTCGAGCAGCATTGATTCTTCATGAGTAACATTAAGGAGCTTATTGGGTAAGTGTTTTGGGCAGTTTGTCGTGGATTTCTCATCTCAACTAGGAGGCTATAGTTCATCTTCAAGTTTGGAGGAGTTGGATCAAAGGTATGTTGAAAATTTTCCACTCTTTTTTTTCCATCTTGAATCTTGATTGTTGAATGTTTGAAAGTTTGAAACTTAGTAAGAGTCCAAGACAAGGTTCCTTCTTTACATTTTCAGATTGCTTGCATTGTGCAAATTGCACCTTTTCTTTAGCCTTTGAGTTTGCATTTACAAATTTACAATGGCCCCAAAAGCTAAAGATGTCACATGGGTTTATGCTGACGTGATTGAAGGTTTAATGTATTGCAAGTATTATCAAAAATGCATGAAGGGGGGGTGTGGGGGGCATTCATAGGTTGAAAGAACACTTGGCTGGCATTAGAGGCCAAGTTAAATCATGTGAGTCACCATTAGATGTTATTGGGCCTATTCGAGAAGAGATGCAACAAGTACTTAATGACTACCAAGAAGAAAAGGCTAGGGAAAAAGCTATACAGGCTTAAATAGGGAGGAAGAGGGATGTACCACAAATGAGGGAAGCCAACCCAACTATTGATTATGAGGACTCTCTATCTATTCATTCTACCAGTGTTAGAAATAAAGACCCCTTTCATTATGTTCCTCCTCCCCTTGAAAGTGAAAATACCATGCATCCGCCTAAAAGTAAAAAGAGTAATACCATCCAAAGTTATTTCACATCTCCCCCCAATTCTGGCCCGCAGACAAGATGGCAAAGACACCAAAAAGAAAGTTAATGATCCCACATTTTGGAAAAAAGCAACAAAAATTGTGAAAATTGTTGAGCCACGTGTTAAAGTGTTGCGACTAGTGGATGGGGAAAAATTGGCCATCGGTTACATTTATGAGGCTATGGATCAGGCAAAGGAGAAAATAAGGGAAGCATACAAGCATAGACTGACCAAGTATGGGCCTATTTGGGGCATCATTGATTGTAGATGGAACAATCAACTCCATCGCCCTATACATGCAGCTGGGTATTTCATGAACCCAAGGTATCGTTACAGAGCACAACTTGGAGAAGATATGACAGGGGAGGTTAGAGATGGCTTGATTGATTGCCTTGAGCGCATGGTCCCTTCTAAGAGTGAGCAGTTGGAGATACACCGACAAATCACTTCTTTCACTAGAGACACAAGTACCTTCGACAAGAACCTAGCAAAGATTGCAAGGGATGTGGATGAGCCAGGTAACAATTCCAAAGTTTAAAGTTCAAGTGTTTAAATTTTAAGCTTTAAATTTTATGTACTTTATAATTTATTACTTCAAGGAACTAAATCGACTAACTATGTTTTTTGCAGCAAACTGGTGAGAGTCATTTGGCAGCCAATGTCCTCAATTCAAAAGATTTGCAATTAGAGTGTTGAGTCAAACTTGTAGTGCTTTCGGGTGTGAGCGCAATTGGTCTATCTTTGAGAGGATTCACACGAAGAAGAGAAACCGTTTAGAATAGAAACAGTTAAATGATCTAGTCTTCGTGCAGTACAACCTCTGGCTAAGGTGCAACCAATTGTTGAACAAATGACCCGATTCAGATCCTATTGTGTTGGATGATGTTGATCCAACGCCAGATTGGGTAGCAGAGACTCACCCACCAAAGTTTGATGTTGACTATGATTTGGACGTGGAGTTAGCAGGGCAGGTTCAGAGGGATGCAGATCCAATATTAAGGCCCCGCGGTCCGATTCTAGTATTAGACATGACAGGCCCTAGTGGAACTGCAAGCAAGCGTAGCCGTATACCTCATGTGCCTCGTCGCGATCATACTTGTACTACTATAGCTAGTGAAACTTCAAAGCGTGTAGTCACAAATGTCCCTGATGGTGATGAGTATGAGGCCGAGTTCGAGTCAGAGTCAAAGACAGATGATGATGACGAGGGCGAGAATGCCCATGGCCATTTCTACTTCTAGCAGTAGTGATGATTGATCATTGATCATGTTGATCAATGAGATAGTGACTTGTAGTCTTGAATCTTGCTAGTATGTTTTTTGTTGTTGTGGTCTATAGAGGACCGAGGCCATTTAGATCCTCCTTGATTATGTATTTATGTTCCGATCTCTAGATATGTATTGCACCCGATGCCATTTTTATATATTCATGAGCATACTTTGGACATGTTGTCTCTAATTGTCTCTAATGCTTTGGAAACATGCCTTAAAATCTTAAAAATATATTTTTTTCGTTAACATTTAAATATTTTATCTATTTTTAAAAAAACAGGTTTCTTGAAACCAGTTCGACCGGTTCATTGAAACCGATTCGACCGATTCATTACCGGTTCCGATTTGACCCTCCACCGGTTCCGGTGTCGATTCCGATTTTTATAACTATGGCTGATATATATTCTTGTTTACTGCATTATTTTGGGACAACAAGCTTAACTTTCTTGTCCACTTAATCTTTAATCTTGTATACTCGCCTCTTCTTGTGTCTCAGGCAAGTATAACTATCTTCTGCGGGTCCTCAAGCACTTGGAAACCATTAACCATCTTTGAGACTTATTTCTGAGCCAATTCCACTTATTAGTTTGACCTATAGGGGCATCACTTCCATAAACTCACTTTCCATCTCATTTTCCCCTAGGGTCACCTGGGATTCCCCCCTTGTGTTAGATTTGTCCTTCACTAAAGCGAGGGGAGGGTTTATCTAAGGTGACAGTGGGTAGACTCTCCCACAGTCATCGTCATCTCGTGGATTGGGTCTGGTTTTTCCCAACCTACAGTTTGAGCGATAACAGACTGGAGAGAATTTGAAGCATTGGGGATACTTGACCTTCCAACTATCCTGCTAGTTGAATCAATATTTTATATAATGTTTCCCCACAATGAGAAAGGGGTTCTTTGGATATGAAAGACGTAGAGAGGTTTCCCAGATGTCACCGAGGAGCATAGAGATGAACCAAAGAGACTATAACTTGCCCATTGCTAAATAATAAAGAGCCTAGCTGAAGCCAAAAGAATGTTGGTTTTCCCGTTTGGGTTTCCAGGGTAAATCTTGAGTTGTGTGGGTTTTTCATATTTGAATTTGTTGTCTATGGGTGGAAATGTTTGCACTATAACTTAATGAATGGTTGTTTGTGTATTGTTTAGCAAAGAGAACTCCCTACAAGTTGTGGTTTGAGCTCTTCTTATATGAATATTGTCCCCATGGGTCAGTAAACTAGTCCAACAACTCTTTATCCACACCTATATATTCATTTGGTAGTTGGAAATCGAACACCCTCTTTTCTAAGCCATTGTTATTTATTTAGAAGTTGCTAATTTCATTTTAAAAGTCTTTGGGCTTTTTTGTCACTCTCAAAGTCAATTTCACTGCTAACCGGTGTCCACACCTTGGTCGTAGGTCATGCTTCATGTTCTTGACTTTTCCGAGGCATTTTTCCTTTCCCATAATTCGTATACGGATCATACTTCGAAATCTTGGATTGCCTAGGCATTTATCAACTACCCACAAACCATTTATACGTTTTTACAATTCACCTTTTAACTATTTTTTTTATCCAAGGGTCTACCCATTCTGAGTAGGTTTTCCTTTGGTCGAGTTCCTCTTCTTCATTCGAACGATGATCATTTATGGTCGACCAAATCCACCCACATCTCATCTAGGGTCTCATTTGGTCAGTTTGGCTCCCTTGGTCAACTCGACTTCTGACCCAACCTTCAACTCAACTTGCTTTTCTTCCTACTCAATTTGTGGCTTGGTTGGTCGAGTCTTTTCTGTCATCGAAAGAGAGCTAAAATATTAGTTGTTGTGTAGAGGTTTCCATGTTGGTGAGGCGAGGAGGATATAAGCCTCTTGTTTATGGATCAAGACGACAATGTCCAAGGTGTGGAGGGGTGTATCTCATGTCTGCATGGTATATCCTAGGTGGGACAATGAAATATGGCCCAATTCAATTTGTAACCTCCGTGACATTTCATAAATTTATCCAAGAAACTAAAAATGATCTAGGATATAATATATAAAATTATGTGTAAAAAAAGTAGCTACACCTCACCGTAGAGTTCTAGATTCCTTCTATAGTTAGAAGCGTCCTAAGGATCAATAACGGTTATTGGAAGGTAAGTAGAGGTAGGGTACTTTGCCTAAGAAAAGGCTTAGGATCAGGCCTGGTGGATGTCATTCAGGTCTGGAAGCCCTAGGGCTGTGGATTGTAATTTGTGCTAGTGTATTATTGGTTGTCTATCTGTCTTGGTAGGTTCTGACTCTAGCAATCATTCTAGTGGTCGAGGCTTAGTGATGGTTTCTATGTTTCAGGATTGAAGTGGATTGAGAGTTCCAGTTCTAGATCGATATTCCGACCTTTGTGATCATGATCCACGCCCAACATAAGTAGTTAAAACACTAGTAGTAGCACAAGTAGTAGATACATAGGTAACTAGAACAACTAAAAAGACAGAAGCAAAGCAAGTAGTGGTTCCATGTAGGTATAGTTGGAATTTGAATAGGTTCAAGGTAGGTCCTAAGCTTTATATTATTAAGTTTAGTTCTAGTTCTAGTGAAGATAAGAAAAGTATAAGTATAGTATTAAGGAGTCTTAGTGTTTACCTAAGTAAGAGTCTATATGTTGAGTAATTGATTCATATCCTTAGTAGTTTCCTAAGAATAATAGAGGAGTAATTCTAGTTTCTAGTGTTGTTAAGGTTCTTAAGAGTGTTTGTGCTTAGTTCTATATTCCTGATTCAAAGTTAGGAGTTGACTAAGAATAGAAGTAATAATCCTAATCCTAAAATTGTGAAGAGGGTCTAATAGAATATCAATAAAGTCTTAGTTGAGTCTTAAACAAGAAGTAAGAAGATGAAAGAATAGAGTTCATAGAGTTAAGATAATGAGAGTTCATAGAAGATCCTTATCCTTTGTTGTCCTTTCCTTTGCCTAACATAGCTTGGGTAAAGTATTCATGATTGCTGACCCTTATAACCTAAAAAGCATAGATAAGAAAAGCTAATACCTAAGGTTATAAGTTCCTAAGACCTTCTAATCTGTATCTAATCTAAGCTTTCTAATTCATTGAAAATAACAAGAACGTATAGTAATTTCTTTCTACTCTAAGGTGACCTATTTCCTTTAGAAGAAGCTAAGGTTTCCAAGTTCCTTAGTCATTTCTTGGAACCTTCGCACGCTAGGAGGACGTAGAGATGTCGATCCAGGTAGATTCCAACCCGTCCCTATAAGAGTAAGAGTGGTACCATAGTACCTGACCAAGTACGAATCTTTAAGCAAGTGTCATTGAATGTCCACCCGTCCAAAGTGAAATTGATTCCATTTCAATGCTAGGTAGATATGGTTGTTCATAGCCAGGTAGATATGCAAATATATCATATAGTAATAGGTCTTAGTAGAAGGTCGGATATGAATGAACACGTCTTTATGGCGATATCATCTATGAACAAGTGAACAAGTAAATATATGCAATATCTTATATTAACACGTGAGCACCATACAAAGTACAGTATAACCAAGTAGAATAGTACAAGGTAATCTCTAGTGCAGGTCATGGCAAAACTTCTCTATGCGCTTGAAACCTTTCTGTAGTATAAACCAGTCGAGCTAGCACAATCCCATGCAATTTATTTCAATCTGCCCATAGCATGGAAAAATTGATCTAGGGTGACATAATAAACCTATGGTTCTATGACCAATGACCTAAATCTACTTCTCATTTCGAAGAGTTGCACTAATAGTTGTTTCATTTCTTTTGGAAGAAATCGACACAACCTTCTTATTATTTGTTGCTAGAGTTCAGGGGACACATCCAATTGGTGTTGTTTGGTGGAATGAACTGCACTAACAACATGCAATTAGTTAAGAATTTGTTAGGTTGGAGCTATGTATGTTGGGTAGAAGTTCGATGAGTTGGTAACCCTCTCTCTGGTCTGTCGGTATGGAAAGTGAAATGTTTCGATGCGAGTAGACCAAGTTCAACGTCTCCATGCGAGCTCGTCTAGGTAAGAGGTTGCAAAGGGTCCGACTGCTATGACGAGGTCTGCAGGTTAGGTTTCCTTATGGTATTCAACTATTTTCGAAGGACTGGAGACTAGATTATTTATTTGGTGTTATTGATCATCTTCTTTTCGAAGGACTGGAGACTAGATTCCTGGTAAAACTTTTGTATGCCTAACATATATAAATGGAGTTCTTCTCTTTTGTAAACGTCTCTATGGCGACATCCTATATTAAAACTAGTAGAAGAGATCTAGATAAAGGGCAATGTATCCGTTTCAGCCAACAAGGGGGGCTTCTAGGGTGCAAGTATAAAAGTCAACCCCATTTCCCCAGTGGAAGGAGTGGAAATAAGAGTTGTTATAGAAGAGATAGAATCGGAAAATCTAGGGACAAGTTCAATGTCTCCGTGCAATTTAGAAGTTCTCACTTCTTTCTTTTTCAATGGCACATTAACCAGAGCTAGTAGAGGTGTAGAGATTTCAGTCAAACGTAGCTATTATTCTTCCAACCTCATCAAGTCAAGAAGTACCACTATTCGAGTCCTCTCTCTCTATGGGTTCCCGAGCCTGGAGCAATCGATATCGATCAAGGGGGAAGCTCAAGGGGGTAAAGTAGTAGCCATCATTCCTTGTCCAGGGGTCGACAAGGGGATTCGCTCGTAATTAATCAACCCGCCGTGATAGTGCACCAAGCTTAAGGTGGTAAGGTTTTAAGTGTGAGTGTCAAGTTTAAGTGGTTTAATTGTAAAGAGCGGGCAATAGAACGTGAAAATGTGAAAAAGTAAGGCGTAATGTGTGTCAAGACCTCTATTCCACGCCTCTATCGTGGTGTGTATTCCATGCCTATATAATTGTCAAGAAGACATGTATGTGTGTCCAGATTCCAGACCACCCGTTAAGGTGGTACTTGGCTTGTAGGGTGAATGTGTCAATGTGAGTTGTAAATTGATTGATGGATGAAAATGCTAAATTCGATTGTTTTCATTGATCTAATCAAAGCGAATATGTTGCCTGCCCCGATCAATCCATCCCAACCAAGGAAGTAATAAGAAGAGGGTCTATATAAAGGATATTCTGAAGGCTGTAGGTAAAGGCAGAGGTATAGGGTTGAGGGTATAGGTGTATGGTTTCTCCATCGAGGTAGAATTCGAGGTCGATAAAGAGGTTGAGGAGGAGGTAACGAAATACAGGTTTTAATATAGAAATGCTCTAAAAGCGTATGGTTCATAGAGCATAAAATCTAGTAGGAGTTTCTGGTGATGCTTACGTCTCCCCCAAAAGGTCAATTTGATGTAAACAAACAATATCCTGATGTGTTTTTTCTAGAACTCTAACATCGTAATGACAAGGACGTATAGATGCGAGTATCAAAACTTAAAAGTCTTAGGAAATATGCACTATAGACTGCAGACCCAGGTAGAGCTAGTTTATCGGGTCTGGTGACCCGAGGTATGTTATATGGGTTCTCTGAGCAATATAACATTTAGAAATCTAATTTCTTCTTTCGTCTTTGTTGAACTACTTAACACTTCCACTTTCGCATATGTGCTTCCGTAAGCAAGAAGAAAGCCTCTGTAGGAGGTGCAAGGACATACCTATAAGTCAGATAAAAACTTCCAGAAATGGCATGCTCCAGGAATCAAAAAATCCATTTCTGTGATCAGATGAGGACCTCGAACCCA
>ML781899.1:496183-509536 GCA_009831015.1 Picea engelmannii | reverse complement strand
GAGTAAAGCTTCACCTACTATCTTTATTATATGCATACAAGCTAGTGATCTTACTAAGCTATACATATCAATGGGAATACAACACACCATAACTCTCATGTAAGCTCTAATAAAGCTGAATATACAAGTAGATAGTACAGATTGACCAAAGAGCATTCCATATCTATTCAGTACTTGATTAGGTATAAGCTTATAGACCATAAGGTTACTCATATTCAATAACAGAGAACACATATCCATAAGTAATACAAAGTATAAGCTATGTTCAATTAAAGCATAATAAATGAGAACATGTATTACGATCCTGAACAAGGATCTTGCTTGATACCACAACACATCATAACTCTCATGTAAGCTCTAATAAAGCTGAATATACAAGTAGATAGTACAGATTGAACAAAGAGCATTCCATATCTATTCAGTACTTGATTAGATATAAGCTTATAGACCATAAGGTTACTCATATTCAATAACAGAGAACACATATCCATAAGTAATACAAAGTATAAGCTATGTTCAATTAAAGCATAATAAATGAGAACATGTATTACGATCCTCAACAAGGAGCTTGCTTGATACACTCAACCTTGTATCTATAGTTTCTTCGGCTTATTTAGGGTATACTAATCCCGTATAAAGATTGGAACAGGGGATATTACTAAGCTCATGATAAGAAACGTAAGATATTCACATTACACAAGTTACATAGAAGCTATGAGTATAAGCTTCAAATATACTAGTAAACTTCATTGATTGGAAACCTATGGTAATACTAGTACTATGTGTATTTGATCGTTAACTTATAAGTAAGCCATGAGTAAGTACATATTGATATGTATAACTAATCTATAACCAGAGGTTTGATTCATCGATTAGACTAAGCTGATAAGAGCTCATGATTACCACTATATCTGTACTTGCATATTCAACTATCATTATTACCATATTCTATACTGTTCAGATCACTGAATAGTGCTTACCTAATGAACATTAAGAATCAATTCTCATGCATTTCATACTAATCACAGCTTTAACTGTTATTAATATGAGTGATTTCCATTACTTTCATAATTACTATAATTAAACTCGTATAAACATGATACTTAGAAGTTAGAACTATACCCATATGAGCTTAGTAGTAATATTTAACCCCCATAGTAATATGGATAGTGAAATCAAGGTTACTTAAGCTTGACTTGTTATGAGATAAGCTAGAGGTGTGATATTCATATAAGAGCTATAACAACGCTCCTCCTCATTTCCGTAATAAGTATTCCCATAAAGATCAGTATAAGTGTCATCTCATATAGAGTTTTTCCCCTTGTTATCATTAGCTATACGTGTTTCTTATGTTTCTTATGGAATAGCTTATGTGTACTAATATTATGCAAATACAATGGTACTCATTCTAACTAGTCTGATTCTCGTGTTAATTATGCCTCTTCCTATATATAAAGTCCTACGTTGATCTTCTACTTCGTCCAGATGATACTAGTCCTGATATAGGAATCAAATGCATAATGTACGCTCAAGTATTCCATTCCCATACGGGCTCAGTAAGCAGTTTCAGTTACACTACTGGGTTGGTAGTCATAATGGTAACGTATAAGCTTATCCACCTGCTTAGAACACCATCATAGCTAGTACCAATCCCATGGATTAAGTAAGATACCTGACTAGTGATAGATTAGGCATCATTGTTCTAGTAGCATGGATTGATTGACCGATGAGTACAACGAATAAGGACAAGCTGATCTAGTGCCTACTACACAATGCAAATCAAACCAATATATTTAATGTGGTAAGTATATCTAAACAAGCAAGTATAAAGTATTCAGCTTACTCATTCTACTTATAAAAATATTTAATGTTTACTCTACACTGCTTCAATCACACTATAAATACTCATAAAAATATTCAATGTTTTAATATTTACTCTATACTAATCACATCATACAGAAAGAAAAACGAAAAATCACCTCCAAGTCCACAAGATCACCTCGAGTAGTCCATAAAAAGGATTTCAAGAGAGTATAAAAGGATGTAATAAAAAGCTTATGGGCACTGAAGTTACTCCAGGCTCCGACGATCCTGGTATATTTCCTTTCACTGACCTAATATATTTCCTTTCACTCATTCTACTCTTCTCAAACTTCTCTTCCTAATCCTTTCACTGACCTGATATATTTCCTTATGGAAAGGACAGGTTTTATCACCGACCTTATTTCTTGGCTTTACACAGATTATTTAAATTTCCACTGGAAATCCGTTCAATCATTAATCTATTTTCTTTGCTTGAGGTAGATTATTTAAATTTCTACCCCAAAACTGAAAAGATTCTTCAATTTAAAGATTAGGTTTTTTCAACCATCTATTTTCTTTGTTAATTTTGATTATTTAACCTTCTACTTTGAAACTGAAAGGAAAAAATTATTTTTTAATTAAAAAAACTATATATTTTCTTTGCTTAAGCCGATTATTTAAATATCTATTAGGAAACTGAAAAGAAGAAAAAACACTGATTATTTGAACTCTGGAAGAATAGGTTTTTTATTTTCTTGGAAGCCGAATATTTAAATTCTCCAGAAAATTGAAAAGAAACATTAGAAAACTGAAAAAGAGAGGTTGAAAAAGATTTATTTTTTTTTTAAAAGAAAGATTAGAAAGCTGAAAAAGAGAGATTCTCTACGAACGATTTATTTTTTTTGTTTAAAAGAAAACATTAGAAAATTGGAAAGAGAGGTTTTCTCCACAACGATTTTTTTTTTTTAAGAAACATTAGAAAACTGGAAAAGAGAGGTTCTATCCAAGAACGATTTATTTTCTTTGTTTAAACTGCTCCAAAACTGTAAAGAAAAACATTATTTAATTTTTTTTGGAAATCTGGAATGAACAGATTATTTAATTTTTTTTGGAAATCTGGAATGAACAGATTTTCTTCTTGATCTACTTCCTTTGCCTAAAGTTGATTGTTTAAATTTATCCTCTCAAACTAAAAAAAATCTATTGGAACTCTGGAGGAATAGGTTATTTATTTTCTTTGAAGCCGATTGTTGGAACTCTGGAAGAAAAGGTTGGTTATTTTCTTTGAAGCCACATTGTTTGAACTCTGGAAGAATAGGTTTTTTATTTTTTTGAAGCCGATTATTTAAACTTTCTTGAAAATTGAAAAAGATAATTAGAAATCTGGAAAAAGATGGGTTCTCTAGACGAATTATTTTCTTTGCTTAAATTTGGAAAGAATAAGCTCCGCTAAATATTTAAATTTACACTCCAAATCTAAAAAAAAAATTATTTAATTTTTTTGAAAATCTGAAAATAACAGGTTTTCTTCCTAATTTATTTTCTTTACTTAAAGTTGATTGTTTAAACTTCACATGAAAACAGAAGAAGAAAAAGATTATTTAAAATTATCTTTATACCTCTTTATTGAAAATTTGGAAAGAATAGGTTCCTCACAGATCTATCTTCTTTCTTTGTTAATAATTGATTATTTAACTTTCTACCCACTAATTTAAAAAAAAATTAATTCAATTCTATTCAAACTCTGGAATGAATAAATTCTCAAGCCAATTAACTATTATTTAAATTTCTATTAAAAAATTAATCCAATTCTATTCAAACTCTGGAATGAATAAGTTCTCTTACGAATCTAATCCTGAAGCCAATTAACCATTATTTAAATTTCTATCCAAACACAGAAAAAAAAGAAATAAATACTTTCACAGACTATTTGAACCCCAATAGGAATAAATACTTTTACATAAGTTCTCTTACGAATCTAATCCTGAAGCCAATTAACCATTATTTAAATTTCTATCCAAACACAGAAAAAAAAGGAATAAATACTTTCACAGACTATTTGGACCCCAACAGGAATAAATACTTTTACATACTCTTTGCACCCCCATGGTTTAATCTTCTACTCGAGACCCAGAAAGTTTCATGAGGTGCGTCACTTAAAAAAAAATATGCCAACCAAATTATCCAGGTGACATATATAATTGTATATAATTTTCAAAGAATTTTTCATTTCTATCCAAAACTCGAAAGTTCCATACAGTCTACCTTATGCAGATTAAAACTTCAACACTAATTAAAAATCTCTGCGATTAAAATTTTCATACCTTATGCAGATTTAACAGTCACAGTACTCTATATATATATATATATATATATATATATATATCCCTCCTCGGTGACAATATTGACGACAGAAAATGGTACTCTACCACGGCCACCAACAATCTGTGTATCCAACAAGAAAATTACTCTTCTGCTATCTATGTGAAAGAGCACAGAGAAGAAAAAAGACTTAACATAGAAAACTAAGTGTACCATTCTTATGTTGGTTTTGTCCACGATCATTCTTAAGTTGGTTTTGTCCACGATTACAAAAAAATATTTGTGATTATTTGTTCTTCCACCCTGCAACCAAAATAAACCGATACAAAGATCAACAACTTCTATTAAAGTAAAACTCATGGAAACATATTTTCTTTCTAAGAATACGAAGCCAAGGATGAGTAATGCCCTTTGCACGCTAGCAATGGTAAAAACACAAAAATCGGATAAGTGAAACTACATAGAAAAATTAACAAGGACCGCACCAAATCAAGATTTAATTACCTGTGAAAACCACGGCTAGACCGTAGCTGCAATTGAATGGAATGGATGTCTCCCAGTTGTAGAAACTGAGAATTCCCTGATTATCCTTGTATGATATTTTATTGAAATCATTTCTTCAGGGTATTCCGATTGGATTATGAAATAAAGTTAAACCAAGTGAAATCAACTCAGAGTTACTTGTGAAATTCCATGACCCACATTCCATTGACACAGCATACAGGTTTAACACCACCTGCAAATCCTGCCTCCTTAGCCAAATCTTGAAATTCTTGCTCTGTGCGCTCCTTGCCCCCGGGATTGTAGGCCAACATCAACAAATCTATATGAAATCCCTGGCGAGCATAGGGAGATGTCTCTGCAGCCACTGTGAGAATGGTATCCACCACAATCACATTCCCTTTCTCTGGTAATGCCTCGTCATACCCCAACAGCAGAAACCCATTGTAATACCTTCAAAAAAATTGCTTGGCCAATTGGTACGCTATCAAACATGTCTCCACCCACATGTCTCACAGCTGAACAAACACAAATTAACCAGATTTTGTCTCTCATACACAGAGATGCCAAACTAGTTTCAATGGTTGAAAATGAGGATTCGGATTTACCTGGATAGTAAGGAGCATCGGTCACCACATGAGGCATGTCGAAGTTGATTCCTGAGATGTGGGGATACCTTGAGACTATGAGATTGAGAGTTGACCCAACTCCTCCTCCTACATCCACCAATTCCTGAACCTCCTTAAAACCCTGGTAAGTATCCAGAATCTTGTTCATCAACATGGTAGAATGCTCAGACATTCCTCGGTTCAAAACTCTGTTGAATCTCTTGTCCTTAGCTTGTGGATTTCGTTCTCTTCATCTCTTCTTCATCCATAATTGGCCTTAACAGCAAACGGACACAAATGCATACATACCTAACAACACAACATTAACCTAACAACAGACGCAAAAAGAACCGATCAACAAAACATTAATGAATGAAATAAAATAGCACAATGACCAGCCCATTACAACCACACACAAATACAACATTCGTACCCAAAATACTCAGAGAAAAGCCTCATTAACTTCAAAATAAAATAACATACAGACAGACTCACTGCGACATGGATGGATTGGAGAATTAGAGAAGAGAATGATGAGATGAATGAAATACATAAAATTATATAAAGCTGCCTGGTAGCTTTTTTAACCAACGGCCAGCCAAATCTTTTCGTAGGCGTTTGCATCAACTCCTGCTTTTTCTGTCGGGTAGCTTTTTAGGCCAACGGCCAGCAAAATCCTTTCCTAGCCGTTGGATCAACTCCTGCTTTTTATTGTTAAATTATCTAAATGATCAGAATTTCATCATCGACTACGACATCCATTGCTTTATATATATTCCATTCTTTTTTAAATTCGACACCATACCATAATGAATCAGAATAAGCAACGGATATATTTGAACTGCAGATAGTGGATGGCATAGTCTTTTTAAAATATACGTGAGTTTTATAATATAATATTATTACAAATCTTTAAGTTAACTAATTATCCTGCTTAACATCCAAATGTGTTTTTGATTGCAAGCCAGGACTAAATGTTAATTATCATTAAGTGTGTATCAGTCCAATGGATGTGACTTAAATTTAAGTGTGTATTAGTCCAATGGATGTGACTTAAATGGTCGTGATTATTTTAAAGTTGAAAAATAGAAAATTTTAATATAAAAATATTAAATTATTTTAATTTTACTTTAAAGTTGAAAAATAATAAAAATTAATATAAAAATATTAAATTCTTTTAATCTTACTTTAAAGTTGAAAAATAAAAATTTTTAATATAAAAATATAAAAATCTTTTAAATTATTAAATTGTGTTAGATGAGATGAGAAAACTATGTAACATTTATAGATTAATAAAATGTAAATGTGAAGAGTAGTAGGGGCTCATTTTGGATCTCAAGGGAAATGTCTAAAATTCATTTGCTAGGGATATTGGAAGGTAAGTAAAGGTTTACAATTTCCACCAGGGTATACTCCTATTGAGGGTTATTAAGGGTTGAAATTTCAAAATTTAACAAAGAAGTTTGATGGTTATGTTTGCTCAGTCAAATTTCATCACTGCTCCTATCAAAAGAAGCCAAAACAAATTCCCTAATATAACAGACCTAATGAATTAAAAAACAATTCCCTGTATCATAGTCTGAGCTCCAAAGGACCTCCTTGGATGTTGGTTTATATAAAGTTTATCAAAATGATAATCAACACGTTTATAGAAAACTACCTTGCATCATAGTTTGAGCTCCAAAGGAGCTCCTTGGATGTTGGTTTTAATAAAATTTATCAAGAGTATAATCAACAAGGTAATACTTTAGCTAATAAAACTGTTGCCACAACCACAATCCCAATCCCATGAAACAAGTTTATTACAATCATTTATAGCCACTTGTCAATCGAGAAATAACCACTTGTCAATCAAGAAGGAGCTCGGATATGAAAGCATGGGCACTTCCTCCTTTCTCATGCTCGAAGTTAAGTCCGCTAACTCATTTGAACCCTCTATTAAACGATGCTTTGCAATAATCGCCGAGAAGAAGACACAAAGAGCTGACGACAGTTTGGCCACCCGTGAGAAGCACATGAATTTAGAAGGATTCTGAGAAACTATGAGGAGTCAACAAAACCTCTATATTTTATAATGATGTTTTGCAATAATCGCCTAGAGAGACACAAAGAGGTGACAACAGTTTGGCCATAGGTGAGAAGCACATGAATTTAGAACGATTCTGAGAAACTATGAGGAGTCAATATAACGCAACAAAACCTCTATATTCTATGTGACCTTCAAAATATATGAGAATGAACATCAATGCACTTCCCAAGTTGCAATAATTATGAATACCTTTGTCAAGCAGATGCAGAAAATTGATGAGTTGGAAGTGAATGCAGTATGCTAAAGAATATGATTATCAACTTGAGCT
Organism: Picea engelmannii; assembly: GCA_009831015.1. NCBI lineage: Eukaryota > Viridiplantae > Streptophyta > Pinopsida > Pinales > Pinaceae > Picea > Picea engelmannii. The sequence continues at coordinate 501,945 of ML781899.1, read as the reverse complement.
CTCAAGATTTGTAATCAGCCGCCTCTAATCATAGAATGTCTACAAATTTAGTCCATGCAAAGTTAAAGGAAGAAGAGACAAATTTAGTCCATGCAAAGTTAAAGGAAGAAGACATAGTCCATTAGATGTTGGAGGATATCGTTCTTGAAAATGAAAATTCTCTTCCTATCAGTCTAGAACCTAGAACCTAATGTCACTATGCTAATGCCAATATTCCTATCAGCTAGAACCTAATGCCACTATGGTAAATATAATTGTTGTAATTCTTAGTTGATGAAGATTTGTCTCAACAACCATTCCACTATGCTAAATATAATTGTTGTAATTCTTAGTTGATAAAGATTTGTCTCAACAACCATGCCACTATGCTACCACCATTTGCAATGCTCATTAAAGGACATGCTAATTCATATAGAGCTTCTTTTGCAGGTAAGTCAATGCTTAATGGCTTCCTAAGATTTCCAAAGTCTCCATGCTGAAAATGCTCTCTAGATTTTGAGCTTGGAAGGAACTAAAATGAGTGTTTAAAGGTTAGCATTCTCCCAACCTCATTTACCTCATTTACATAATAGGGTCCCCATAGAGATATAACTTTGCTACCAGAGTTTCCACTTTCTTTGCCCTCCAATATTTGTATGACCCACTTTATGGATAAGGCCCAAACCTATCTAAAGGATTTAACCATACCCTTAACTCGTTAGTGTTCTTGGGAGTGTAACACAATTGTCTTTTATCCCACTTTCCTTGCCCTCCAATATTTGTATGACCCACTTCATGGATAAGGCCCAAACCTATCTAAAAGATTTAGCCATACCCTTAACTTGTTAGTTCTTGGGAGTGTAACACAATTGTCTTTTAACATGATGAAAACCTAACACAATTGTTAGGTAACATGATGAAAACCTTTGTTCCCTACATGTAATCCTAGAAAAAGTCTTGAAGGAGTTTCTCCATATTTTGAAAGGTCTTCTTGAATGGGACCTAGTAATACTAGTAATAAACAAGGGCAACGAATAAGATGTTAGAGAGTTTCCAATGACTTAGTCTTAAAAATCCATTTATCAACTTCTTTGGAAATTCATTGTAAAAACACCTCTCATAGAAAACCTAAAATCCTAGATTCCATTGACTTAGTCTTAAAAACAAAATTCATTTATCAACTTCTTTGGAAATTCCTTGTAAAAACACCTCCCAGAGAAAACCTAAAAACCTAGTTTCCAATGACTTAGGCTTAAAAATCCATTTATCAACTTCTTTGGAAATTCCTTGTATAAACACCTCCCAAAGAATTTATAGGGAATCCAAAAAGGAGAAGAGGATACCAAGAACTTAAAAACTTGGCCATGTTATAAACAAGTTCATCCTATATTGGTGAGCCAAATAGGTAGGTCACATGGAAAAGTCAGTAGCACTACATTTTAAGCACCGATAACTTGGAGCACAAGCCAATGTCAAAAATATGAATGGATTCCATTAGGGTACTACATACACAAACTCTTATGACATTTCTAATCGTTCAAAAATGAGCCATATATGAAATGGCCTTTGATAAGTTAGACAACATTATTCTCCATGAGGGAGATACCCTTAATAGGCCCTTATAAAGTTATGTGGTGAAGCATATAGCCTAGGACCTAAATTTCCATAATGTACAATGCTAGTGATAGAGAGAATCCATGTCTAATTTAATTGAATAATCCAACCTTCTCTAAATTGGCTCAACTTATAAGAAGACAATAAGACGCACCAACACTTTGGGATTTCACACATTCACCTTGTGCTCAGCCACAGGCACGTCTAACTCAACAAATCGTCTTTCCCACTGGATAATCATGTGGAGTTCTTCTCAACTCTCTGAATGGAGGAGGTCATCTCTATGTTCCTAGTTCAGTCTCAAGAAGAGTAACGACCCCGACCATCACTCCCATGGCCGGGCGAACGCTACCACGCGGAAACATTCTCATATAGATAAATATAACATGCATTAAGTCAAATTAAACACATTTAACTAAACAATACAAAGTGCACACATAATTGCATGATAGCATATAATTAATCGCAATTTGATACTTATCTTTCGGAATGATGGTAACACCACCAACTGCGTGTAGACCTTCCATGAACCTCCCAGCCTTAGACCGCGCTACTCATCACTCTCGGCAGTAGGTCACCCCCGAGCTGGGACTAAGCTCCACCATGCAGGGAATCCTAGGCTAGGCATGGTCAATGGGAAGTCACACAATCACAGAGGAAGGATTCTCTCCCAGGGGTCACTTATGCCCACTGCTCCCAGACTCTCGTTCCCCACATGCCTATTCCACCCCAGGAGTATACACCTTCACTGTCACCGAGACAGTCCTTCGACTGCTAACCTCCCTTGCCTTGGGCTTCAGCAACAGACCGGATTGGAAGTCTCAGAGTTCAGTAGCAGCTACAGGACTCCTTCTAGGAGTTTTCACTTCCTCAACACACTCTCTAACCTAGAGAGAGTTTCTCACAGGCTTGACAACCTGTTCTTTGACTAATTCCAACACAGTGAGTACGACAACAAGGCTTAGCCAGGTACAAACAACGGCAGCTAGCCACATTCAGTCGAGCACTGCATGGCCACTACATCCAACTAAGAAAAACGGTTATGGACACCCAAAAACGACAACAGTCAGCGCTAAGGCATAGCTCGACTCAGAGTTTACAGGATGCGTCGGGCTTCTCAGTAAGAAACCCAAGAGACACGGCTCAGTTCACGGTTTACCACGGGTTTCAGGTGTGTGAGGTATGCAGAGGTCCAATCACAGAGGCCAAAACACGCTCAGACGGAGGATGGCGAATGCCGAACAAACTCATGCCGAGGTTGGAAGAATGGTAAGCGAACCTCCAACACGGCTCATTTCCTAGGTTAAATTGCATGCACTCGGGTTGACACATGTCATCCATGAAGCACGTTCCTTCACATTTGGAAGTCACCTGTCCTTCAAAAGAACTTAGGATACCACATAAACATTTACACAGTAATTTGGAATAATAATAAATTATTATTCCCAAGGGCTAGCCCCTTCTCCCAACCTTTCATCCCCCTCTCCCTTACTCGAGCTTTGTGGCAGCTAGTCCCCCATCACCCATTCATCGTGGTTGGTCCACACACAGAGATGTTTATCTTTTATTAATAATGTGTGTGACTCCATGTACAAAATCAAGCTCCTGGCCTTTCACACTTAGGCTCTCCAGTCTAATAAACATATAAGCCTATCAGCTTAGATAAACTTGTCTCACCAGCCTATAAAACATAAATACAATTCATAATGATATTGGGGCATGTCCTTGGGGTATTACAATCCCCTCCCCTTATTTTTTCACTGTCCTCAGTGCAACTTTCCCACAACATCCATGGGATTTTTAAACTCTTCAAAAAAGGTGTGGGTATTCTACCCACATAGCATCCTCATGCTCCCATGTCACGTCCTCAGGACTGTACCAGGTCCACTGGACCTTTACAAGCCCTATAGCTCGATTCCGGAGTCGTTTTCTTTTCCTGTCCAATATGCGCACAAGATGCACTTGCAACACACCTTCTTGCTCCACCTAAATCACATTTCAATCGATTACATGATTAGCATCAGGTATATATTTCTTAAGCAATGAAACATGAAACACATTATGTACAGTCATGGATGCAGGTAATGCAAGCATATACGCAAATGGACCACAAAATCTGGCTGCCAACTTGGCACAGTTTCCCAAATTCAAGGACTTTGTGGGGTTCTGTTCCTATCAGCATAACTTTTCTACCTTTCTTGGGCAACTTTCAAGTTTTGCTTAAATTTTGGCATTTGATCTTCCATTTCCTTAAACAATTCTGGCCCAACTACCGCTCTTTAAGCTGGGTTATCCTAGCTTACCAAAGTGTTGCACTTTCTGCCATAAAGTGCTTCAAATGGGCTCATTTTCAATGATGCTTGATACCCGTTATTATAGGCGAATTCTACCAAATGTAGGTAGTCTTCCCATTTTGATGGTTTATCCATCACATACATTCTCAGTATGTCTTTTATCACTCGATTCACCCGCTCTGTCTTCCCATCCAACTCAAGATGGTAGGTTGTACTGAAATTCAGATTCATTTTGAATCCCTTGAACAACCCCTTCCAGAAACTCGAGGTAAATTTCGGGTCTCTATCAGACACAATTGTCTTGGGAATTCCGTGCAATCATGCCACTTCCTTCATAAAAATATCAGCAACATCTGCTGCCTTATGAGTGGTCTTTAACAGAATAAAATGGGTAGTTTTCGTAAGCTTGTCCACCACCACCATGATTGAGTCATGCTGCTTGCCTGTTCTGGGCAAACCGGCAATGAAAACCATTGTCACCACTTCCCACTTCCACTCAGGAATGGGTAAAGGTTGCAGCAACCCTGCTGGGTGTCTGTGCTCAGCTTTAACCTTTTGGCATTCCATACATCTGGTGATGTATTCTGCAATCTCTTTCTTCATACCTGGCCAGAAATAATGACTCTTGACTGCTACCACAGTTTTCTGATATCCAGGATGCCATGCATAAGGGACATTATGAATTTCGTGCAAAAACGTACGTTTCTATTCCTGGACATTAGGTACGTAAATTCTGTTATTGTACATAATTAACCCATCAGTGCCTAATTTATAAATCTCCTCTTTCTGTGGCATCTTACCTCATTGTAGCTTTGCTACCAAATCTCTGTACTACAAATTTGTATTTGTAGCCTACAAAATTCATCCCTTTAGATCAGTTTGGTACATGCTAATGGTTGTAGCATGTAAGTTGTGCACTTTTATGCTGATTGCATCAACCACTTCACACAGAAACTCCAACCATCTGCTCTGCCTAACATTCAAGTTTGGTTGGTCAAACAAGTACTTCAGACCATTATGGTCTCTTCTCAATTCAAATTTCCTCCCAATGAGGTAATGTCTCCATTTCCTCAGAGCATGAACGATTGTTGCCAACTCCAAATCATGAGTGGCATAATTCCTTTCATGCTCTTTCAACTTTCTGAATTCATAACAAATTACGAATCCATTATGACCTGTTATCGCACGATTTGTAGGAGAGGTCCAAGGGCTTGAGTCAGGGCTTGAAACCGGCGTAACAGGAGCTTCCCCACCCACTGTCACCTCGATGGGGAGCTCTTTCTATTTAGGAGGGCAAGTCCAAGGGAGACGTCCCTAAGGCAATCTGGATTAAGGAAGGCTAAAGAGGAAAGACCAAGTCAAGGAAAACCCCTTCCACAGATTGTTGCCCAAGAGATGATAGTCAGGAAGCTAAGACCACTGATGATGCACCTGTTTGCGAGACAAAACAAAGAAGACTAGAACGTGCTTGCAGTGGATTAGTACTTCATAAAACCAATGACTATCTTCAATAGATATATATGAGCAATGGATTAATGCTATTATTGACGAAGTCAATGATGGCTAAACAAAGTAAAGACTTATTTCACTTCTCCAATAAAGCATTAAAAGCAATATAGCATTCAAAGTTCACAATTCAACCATGTATCATATCATTAATGCAATGTCAAATCAGCTCATATACAATAAGTTTGCTGCGTCACCTATACTACTTTTGCTGCAATGTATGACATCAAGCATTCATTTAGGTCAAAACATGACAATTGAGTAAAACGTTTTAGCAAATAGGCTCATAAATACAACTAACAACTCAATGCCAATCAAGAGAGATGAATAAAGTCACAACGTTTTAGGCATACACAAGATATCTAACTA
>ML781899.1:475606-493027 GCA_009831015.1 Picea engelmannii | reverse complement strand
TTATCCCTAGATATCGGGGATAACATGACCGAGGACTCCTCCCAGTCCCTCTCTGCACGCATCGGTGCATACTACAAAATCTTTGTTTGGATCTGCGATCCTCGGGATTGGAGAATTGGTTAACAATTGCTTCAATCGCTGGAAAATTTTCTCACAATCCTCTGTCCACTGAAACTTCTTCTCCTTCCTTTGCAAATAAGTGATAGGGTAGGCTATCTTTGAGAACCCTGTGATAAACCTTATGTAATAGCCCACTAGACCCATAAAGGATATAACTTCTGCCACATGCCTTGGCGCTTTCCATTCTCTGATGGCCTCAACCATCTCAGCATCCACGACGATCCCTTCTTTTGAAATAATATGCCCCAAGTAATGGATCTGCCTTTTTTGATAAAATAAACATTTGCTCTACTTGGCATACAACTAGTGCTCTCTTAGCACCTGCAGCACCATCCTTAGGTGTTTTTCATGCTCTTCTTCTGACTTGGAATACACCAGAATGCCATACAGGAAGACTATGACAAACTTGTCTAGATAGTCCCTGAATACACCATTCATCAAGCACATAAAAACAACAGGTGTGTTCGAATGTCCAAACGACACCACTGTGAACTCATAATGACCATATATTGTTCTAAAGGCGGTCTTGTTGATGTCTTCATCCTTTATTCTTACCTGGTGATATCCCGATCTGAGATCTATCTTCGAAAATATTTTTGCATCCTTCAATTGATCAAAAAGATCGCCGATCCTCGGCAGAGGATACTTGTTCTTAACAGTTACTTTTTTCAATTGTCGAAAGTCTATGCACAGCCTCAACGTTCCATCCTTCTTATTCACGAATAGAACAGGGGCACCCCAAGGCGACACACTTGGGTGAATGTACCCCTTCCTTGGAAGCTCTTCCAGCTGCAACTAGAGTTATTTCAGTTCGGGTGTATTCATTCTATAAGGAGCTTTCGACACTGGAGTTGCTCCAAGCATCAAATTTACAAAGAAATCGATATCTCTCTTCAGAGGTAGTCCGAGTACCTCCTGAAATACATCTTCAAACTCTTTTAGTACCGCCTGGTATCCAATCCTTAAGACCTCATCCTTAGATTCTTCCTCCATATGGATTGCAAACAACTGACCGCCTTTCCTGTAGCATTTCTTTAGTTGTAATGCTGAAATTTCTCTGACAACAACAGCTCTAGGAATTCCTTGGACTGTTTCCGATTTCCTTCCTAATCCAGGCAAGTAAATTCCTTGTTACGACGGTCCAGGAGGGCATGGTGTTGGTCCAACTAGTCCATCCCAATTAAACAGTCATAAGAGCGTAAAGGCAGAATGTTCAATTCATCCTTCGTGCTCAATCCTTTCATGTCCATAGGATATGACTTAACCAACTCAGTGACCTTCCTCTTGGTTCCTGTAGCCAACTGCACTAACCAAGACTTTTCATGTTTGCTTCTTGATAAATGCAAACCTTCCACCACTCTAGGATCTATATAACTATGGCTAGCTCCAGAATCAATTAAAACAGTGAGTCGGTTGTTAATCATACCTTCCACTTCAATCATGTGCGATTGAAATTCTGCTTGCTTGTTGTCCAGGGCTGCGTAGATCCTTGGCATTCTAATGCCCATGTCCTCCAGTGTCAGCTTGCTAAACATTGTGGACAACTCTTGCTTTATCATTTCTGTGGGGGCAATCTTTGTACCTATGGTTTCCTTTACAACCCCAACACTCCATAGTTGTCTTCCTTGGCAATTGTCCACCCACTTCAGCCTTTCTAGGCTCTCTGAAAGATGGTTGTCCCTGAGGACTGTTTCTGAAAAAGGGAGGCTTGTTTGCCTCTATTCCTTCTTGAACTTCTTCTTGTCTTCCCAAGCCTTCTGGAAGGTAGGCTTTTCCCTCTGTTGTTCATATAAGCATTTCTCTCTTCTTATTTTTTCTTCTATAAGCTTAGGGTCATCATACTGAATCTTGTCACCAATAGAAGGTGGTAATCCACTTAGATACCTCTGAATCTTGACAGCCTCATCCTTGATGAATGGAACATACTTCAATAATTCCAAAAACCTTCGTTCGTATTCATCAATGGTCATGCTGCCCAACTTGAGTTCGAAGAACTCTTTCATCTTTCTGTCATAATATCTTTGAGTCGAATATTTCTTCTCTAAGTATCTCTTGAATTCCTTCCCAATGATATCTCTCTCTAATGTGTTGCACCTGTACAAGTTGATCCCACCACATGGATGTTTTTCCTTTCAATTGATACATTGCAATTCTTCCTTCTGCATGAAAGGAATAATTTTGCAGTTGAAAATATTTTCTCATGCCAAGCAACCATGTTTATGCATCTTTTTCCTTCTTGTGTTCTCCCTCAAACATGGGAGGCTTAATATTATTCATTTCTCCTTTCAGTTCATCCACTCCAGACCTCCTGTGCTTTCTGGTAGGAGATGGGCTTGGACTGTTGTGTGTTTCCTTACCAGAATGCTTCGGAGAGCGACGACGATGTCTGCTAACACTTCTCGATCTTCTTTTCCTCTCAGGGGTCCTGTGACTCCCTGTTTTGCTTGAGTCACTCTTCTTTTCCAATCTCCTTTCAATCCTATCCAGGCTCTACACCAACTTCAAGTTGAATTCACCTTGTTTATCCTGAGTTTTCTTGAGCCTTCAGCTATCAGCTTGGTGAGCCAGGGCATCCTTCTGCAATCTTTCAATAATTTTCATCATATGCCCTTCCTTATTCGTCTCATTTTCGTGCCCATTGGAGTTCGATCCTTCGACTCCCATGTTGACATCCATTCCTTTTCTTTCGTTCTCTGAACTGGAGGTGATTCGCACCTCTTCCATTCCTTGCAATCGGTGGTGACTCTAAATGGTTCTGGCACTTGCTAAACTTCTGCAAACACAATGTGTAGACCACCAGAGCCTGTCAGGTTATTAATCCTTAACAAATTCCACAACATTCAAAACAACTTGATTCAAGAAAACGTTATGTTTCCATGAATTTTCTGAGCTCTGCTTGGTTCTGCAACACACTCAAGCCATAGCCCTTTTCTCTGTTTTCCCAAACCCCACACGACCAAGTGTTGTGACCAAACGATAGGTCTACAAGGTTATCCAAACGAAACTTCGAGGTTTCGAGATTTCAGGGCTTCAGAATTTCGGGGTTTCAGGATTTCGAGATTTTGGTTCTACAGGTTCTCGCACTCGCTTCCCTCTCCAATTCTAGACTCTCGAACTTCTGACCTTTCCCATCCCTGGGCCCACAGTACAGCTATCACCAACTATGGCGGTGGTACATGGCAAGTCTAAGAAGGTCCACATCACCTCCGACGACGTCATAGGGTCCCGCCACCTTCACTTTTCTTTTTATGACTTTGGGTTTCAAGAGTTGGTCCATCAGCACAAATCACTTTTCCCCAAAGCTGAAATCGTGAAATCGCGATTTACTCCCTACTTGATCCAACGGTCAAGATCTTTTCCTAGATCTACGCTATAGATCTTTTCGGGTTTTCAGGGTTTTATGTCTCGACGCTCCCCGCTTTTCCTGACAGTCGAACTCTCGAAAGGCTTCTCGGATATCCTTCCGACACCTGCTCTGGATCTAATAGTTGTAAGGGTTCTCCTTTCCTCCCGAATAGGTCCTACAGCTCCAAGACTTCTGGTGTTGTGCTCTCTCTCTCTCTCCCTGTGGCCATATGCCACACCAACTATGGATTTTATAACATCCCAGATACAAGATTGTAACACAGCCAAGTGACTCCTTGGCACTCGGAAACAATCTAAGGTTCAAAATTAGTCCTCCAGACACAATTTCACTCGATACCTTAGGTCCAAATACCACTCGTCTGGTCCATCTAGGTTCAGCGTTGAAACCTTGGCTTTGATACCAAACTGTAACGACCCCGACCATCACTCCAATGGTCGAGCGAACACTAACACGCGGAAACATTCTCATATATATAAATATAACATGCATTAAATCAAATTAAACACATTTAACTAAACAATACAAAGTGCACACATAATTGCATGATAGCATATAATTAATCACAATTTGATACTTATCTTTTGGAATGATGGTAACACCACCAACTGCGTGTAGACCTTCCACGAACCTCCCAGCCTTAGACTATGTTGCTCAACTCTCTCAGTAGTAGGTCACCCCTGCGTTGGGACTAAGCTCCACCAGGCAAGGAATCCTAGGCTAGGCATGGTCAATGGGAATTCACACAGTCACAGAGGAAGGATTCTCTCCCAGGAGTCACTTACGCCCATTGCTCCCAGACTCTCATTCCCCACATGCCTGTTCGACTCCAGGAGTATACACCTTCACTGTCATCGAGACAGTCCTTCGGATGCTAACCTCCCTTGCCTTGGGCTTCAACAACAGACTGGATCGGAAGTCTCAGAGTTATGTAGCAGCTACAGAACTCCTTCCAGGAGTTTCACTTCCTCAGCACACTCTTTCATCGAGAGAGAGTTTCTCACAGGCCTGGCAACCTGTTCTTTGACCAATTCCAACACAGTGAGAACGGCAACAAGGCTTAACCAGGTACAAACAACGATAGCCAGCCACATTCAGTGGAGAACTGCGTGGCCACTACATCCAACTGGGAAAAACGGTTATGGACACCCAAAAATGGCAACAATCAACGCTAAGGCATAGCTCGACTTAGAGTTTACAAGATGCGTCGGGCTTCTCAGCAAGCAACCCAGAAGACATGGCTCAGTTCACGTTTAACCACGGGTGTCAGGTGTGTCAGGTATGCAGAGGTCCAATCACAGAGCCCAAAACGTGTTTAGACGGAGGATGGTGAATGTCGAACAAACTCATGCCGAGGTTGGAAGAATGGGAAGCGAACCCCCAACACGGTTCATTTCCTGTGTTAAATTGCATGCGCTCGAGTTAACACATGTCATCCATGAAGCACGTTCCTTCCCATTTGGAAGTCACTTGTCCTTTAAAAGAATTTAGGATAACACATAAACATTTACACAGTAATTTGGAATAATAATAAATTATTATTCCCAAGGGCTTAAGCCCCCAAGCTTAGCCCCTTCTCCCAACCTTTCATCCCCCTCTCCCTTACCCAGGCTTTGTGGTAGCTTAGTCCCCCATCACTCATTCATCGTGGTCGATCCACACGTAGAGATGTTTATCTTTTATTAATAATGTGCGTGATTACATGTACAAAATCAAGCTTCTGGCCTTTAACACTTATGCTCTCCAGTCTAATAAACATATAAGCCTATCAGCTTATATAAACTTGGCTCACCAGCCTATAAAACATAATTAGAATTCATAATGAAATTGGGGCATGTCCTTGGGGTATTACAGGAAGGAACCATGTACCCTTCTTAGGGGCTTTACCTCGAGTTTGTAAGCTGAGAGAAAGACTCACATAGTTGTGATGATCCACATCTCACAGGTTTGTAAGCTGGAGAATGTCTCACATTGTTGCAATCATCAACACCAGAGACACTGTAACTTTCCCATTGCTAAATAATAAAGAGCCTAGCCGAAGCCAAAAAAATGTTGGTTTTCCCGTTTGGAAACAGTTTCCAGGGTAAATTTTGAGTTGTGTGGGTTTTTCATATTTGAATTTGTTGTCTATGGGTGGAAATGTTTGCACTACAACTTAATGAATGGTTGATGGTATGTGTTATCCACCGAGTTGCACTAGCTGAATTTGAAGATGAGCCACCAAATACTCAGCAGAGAGATGCTCAGAAGTCAGAGTCCACAGGTTCAGTAGGTCTTTTTAAAGACTGCCTTTTTCTGCATTTCCATCCTCCGGGGGCATTGTAATAAATGACTTGAGAATGAAAGTTGTAAAATACTATTAGCCACCTAAGACCTGCGTACGAGCATGTAATCTAGAGTATTGTTTTCACTTATTAATTATTTTTTGTCCACCTTAGTGCGCGATTAATAATTTCCAAGTTTTTTCACTAACAGATTGACTCCAAAGCTGGAGTATGTCTTGGTGGTTAGGCCTTGGCATAGTATAACCAATATATAGTGTCTAAATGTATATGAGTTCATGATAAGTCATGTCTATTGAGTCATATGGAAATTGCGGCTAGGTTTGATAGGTTTTTTTTAATGTTTTAGTGAAACAATAAATTTGCCACAAAATGGAAATTTTTAATTGTAAAGTCAATAAATTGTAAAAATATGGCATCAGTCATTGTCAGATGTCATATTTATGCTCGTTAGATGTCATATTTATGCTCGTTTTCTAAATCAAACCACCATTTCAACCTCTATTACTCTTCTATCCACGCAAAAAATTGATTTTTATCACTAAAAATTGTATTTATCTCAAAAAAGACAGAAAAATGGTCATTTAATTAATTTCCCTATTTTTTAGGAAAGTAGGGGAACATGTTGGAGACATGTTTTTTCTTGGTTCCCAATCAACTCTGAGCTTGAGTGAGTTCACTAGAGAGGAAGGCGACCTCATTGAGTGACATGGGCATGCAAGAGATCCCAAAGTAGGGACACGACCCCACTTGGCTATGTGGCTCTTTTAGGAGAGAGGACGCACATCCTTAAGTTCACACTCACCCTCACACCCTAGTCCTACTCCACCTCAGTCCCACTCACTCTAGTTACACTCCACTCCACCTCACATCACTCCACACCACTCCACCTCACCCCACATCAACTCGCCTTCACTCTACGCACCACTCCCCTTTACTTTATGCACCACTCCCTCATGCAATGTGCATCCTCTCTTGGGATTATCACCCAAATGGTAATAAATACAAGGAGACCCTCCTCCATTTGGTTAGTCGGAGATTGGGAAACCTTGATGTATATGATTGTAATATCTCTCTTTCTCTAATGGAATAAGGACTTTGGAGGTCAAGAATGTGTCTTGTGCAAGTGTGTGGATGATCATTGTCATGTGCTCAAATTTATGAGGTGACGTCGTTTAATTGTTTGCTTTTCAATTGTGGTGTCCTGTGAAAGTGTGTGGATGATCATTGTCATGTGCTCAAATTTATGAGTTGATGTTGTTTAATTGCTTGATTTTCAATTGTTAATATTGGCCTTTGAAGGGGTGTTGTCATCCGGCAGGAAAAGATCTTTTAAACTAATTTGTTTTCTATATCTTTTTGTCTTTTTACACACGCAGTTAAAGATTTGCATGCAAATTTTGCTTAATTACATGCTATCCAGATTTTCATGCGTACGGAGCACCAAAATTTCACAATTTTTTGCAAGTCTTTTGAAGCATAAAGGATCTCATTGCTTGGAGAGGTGACCGAGTTAATTTGCATCTTCCACAACTCCAAGACTCAAAGACATACTCCCTCCTCAATCCACCGAGAGACTCCAATGCCCAAGAGTTCCAAGCTACAAGCTTCTCTCTCTCCTCTCCAAAATTCTCTAAAAAAAGATTTACGGTTACTTGCATGCAAAGAAGAATTCTGTTCTTAAGGTTTATTATTTGCTTTGCATGATTATTTCTCTAGATCTACTAATTGCTCAGAGTTTATATCTCAAAAGGGTAGATTTGGCAAGGGTTTTCTAAGCAATTTTAGCTAGTTTTAATTCCTATCTCTTAAAGCTAAAACTGTAATCTTTGTTTATGTTCTTCATTTCAATATTTGGCAAGTCAAAAGGATTTTACCTTGCTGTCCTAACAGTCATAAATTTTCTGCAATAAAGTTTAGATTTTTTTAGCTCTCAGTCTCTAGTTTCCAGTTCAGTTTTTTGCAAGTTTTGGGTAATTTCTCTTTGCTGGACTAACCCTCTTTTGGCAGCCTTTGGACTCCTTTTCTTGATTGTTTTCACGGGTTGAAGGATAGCCAAGGACAAGTTCATTTCATCTTGGATCAGTTTGGGGCAGCCAAGCGATAAATAACCTCCTAAACCCTCTAAAAAACTAAACAATTTTGTCCTATACTTGAAATAAGTTGTCCTTCAAAAGAGATTGTTGAAAATCACTTTCTTTCCTTTATGTTTTCATTTACTTTCTTCCATTAATAACACACTTTCTTTGTTGTCCTAACAAGTCATTTAAGGCACAAGAGCCATCTTTGGAATCCAAGTGGAAGACCCCTCACCCGAGTCAATCCCTTGAAGACCCAAGGCTCAAGAAAGTCTTTTCTTTTGATGTATTTAGTTAGATTATCGATCCGTATCTATAAGGATCCAAAGCCCAAAAGAAAAGAAAGTAGTGTAGAATTTTTAATAAAGTTAGCGAGCCACAAAGCTCGGTTTTCATCGTTTCTGTTGAGTTTTGTACATTGGGAGGTGTCCCCCCATGTGCTTATGACCTCCTTAGCACATGAGGGAAGGACATTAAACTTTGTACCTTGTACTTTTGTCTAATTTCACTTTGACTTTGTCTAAAGTGAAATTTAGTCATTTTGGCCTAAAAGTGGCTATTAATTCACAAAGGGGTGAATTAAAGACATAAAGTTGACTTAGGAAACTTAACCCAAAGTGGGTTTGTGATTTAGATATTTATGGGGAGATATCAACCATCGATTAGATGGGAGATGAGATGATCTCCACCGTTCATATTCTAGGTTTTCTTTTGGATGTCAAAGAGGGGCACAAACGGTGAAGGACAGCACATTGTTCATTCACTCATTTGTTCATTGTGTGAGGAGCTCCTGGAGGATGAGCATGAGGTCAGTTTTGTGAGGATGCTTGAGCTTGGGCGCTAGCTTTCATGGAGGGAGGCTACTAGCTACTTGCTTGATTTATTTACTGGAGAGGTTCTACTTCTGTGGAGGGCGCATTGCCAAATTGAGGCGCATCGGTTGTTGAGGGACTTATAGCCATCAGAGTTGCAGAGGAAATCCATTCAACAGAGCTTCATTACTGTGGAGGGGTTTCCAGATCTGAGTTCACAGTTTGCAGTTGGAACAAATTCAGTGGATTCGGAAGCTTGTATGTGGGGTGCACTTGTTTGTTTTGGGCTTGTATATCAACTCAGATCGAGTTCCTATTGTATCAGGTTCTATAATTTATTGTACTTGATGTATTCCTTCTTCTGCTTTCCTCATATATACATACATATTCCAAACTGGTTTTCCCCAGGGGGGTTTTATCCAGTCATGTTGACCAAAACTACCCGTGTACACAAATGCATTGATTAGTCTCTTAGATCTCTTTATTTTCAGCTGTAAATATCTATAGGTGTGTTCTATTTATTTTGGTATGCATGTGCTAACATCTGGACACTAAAACTACATGCTAGAGCACCCAAAATCGCAAGTATAACCGTAACAAATCGACAAGAAACATTTGGATTGTTGGCTGTTATAAAACAACAGAAAATACTTTACTTGGTAGTTGAAACTTAGAGCCTGACTGTGGTCCGAGACAGACCCATTAGGCAAGCTGATAGGACCTGTAAAATCTTCATGGTATCAGAGCATTGGTGGATGAAATTTTGAGCAGTTGGGACGACATTTTGTTGACTGTCATACACATCTTCTTGGCAGATTTTTTAGGACAGCCATTGACTCACTCAATGGTTGTTAGAGGGCAGAATTTTGCATAGGATAGTTGGGCAGTTTTGATGCTTGTCATTAGTCTCTTTTCACACCTACGCAGTAGGGGTGAGGCTGATTTGACGTGACCTCTTTTCACGCCTATTTTGTTAGGAGTGAGGTTAGATTACACTTGTCTCTTTTCACACCTGTGTTGACAGGAGTGAGATGGTGTTTTCCTTGGCAGTGTGAGCATCAGTTGGGAATTGCAGTTTGGCAGAGATGTCAACATCTCAGATGCGAGTTGAGGATAGGCTAGCAGGGGCTAGCAATTGGTCGCCTTGGAAGGCAAGGATGATCTTAGTCTTAGAGAACCTCGAGCTATGGGACATAGTTAAAGCAGTTGTTCCCTCCATTGTTGTCACTGCTCCCGTCTTGGTGGAAGAATTCATGAAAAGGAACAACAAGGCGAAGAGGACTATTTGTGACACAGTCCGTGATCATATCATACCCCATTTGATGGGGAAGGCTTGTGCATACAAGATGTGGGCATCTCTATGCAAGTTGTATGAGAGCTCCAATGAGAACCAGAAGATGGTTCTTCAGGACTGACTCAGGGGCATTCGCATGCTCAAGGATGAGTCGGTAACTTCATTCCTTGGTTGCTTCACTCAAATCAGAGACAAGCTTGGAGCCGTCGGCGAGATTTTTGACACTAACTCTTTGGTGAGGCAAGCTATGAATAGCTTCACCAAACTGTGGGGTCCATTTATACGTGGCATAGTTGCCAGGGAGGTCATGCCTACATGGGAGAGGATGTGGGATGACTTCTTCCAGGAGGAGACTAGGCTAGCAACCAAGGCTTCTGGTTAGCGGCAGCAGCAACAGTAGCAGATTAGTCAGGGTGAGGAGGATCTTGCTCTTTGTTCAAAGGGAAAGAAGAAGGTCGGTCGTGGGGGTCGACAAGGTCCCAAGTTTGGGGCCCCACCACAAGGGAGTGGAGGAGGAGAGAGCAAAAGTGGTCAAGGCAGTGGTCAGAAGAGAGATATGAGCAAAGTGAAGTGCTTTGTTTTTAAGAAGTTTGGGCACTATGTTGGACAGTGCCCAAACATGAAGAAGAAGAAGGGTGGTATAGCAGCTACAACAGAGGAGATAGACTTTCAGACATAGTTTCAGAGAAAGTGTGCCTTTCTCGTATGCTACACTTTAATTGAGACATCACCCAGTATCTGGTATATTGACAGCAGGGCTTTGAGCCACATGATTGGACTTCGAGAGCACTTTTATGATCTCAGAAACACTAAGGTCAGGATTGAGATTTCTCTTAGAGATGATAGAGTTATCAAAGTTGCAGGGGTTGGCACAGTTGCCTTTCAGAGAGATGGCATGCCACCCATATCGTATACGAACGTTCTTTATGTCCCTGGCATGAAGAAGAATTTGATCTCAGTTTCCACCCTCCAAGATAGAGGTCTTGAGGTGACATTCAGAGGCACTGAGGTACTAATTCATTCTCGAGGGTCTTCACTAGCCTCAGGACAAGTGATTGGAGTGAGAGAGGGGAAACTGTTCAGATTGCTTTTTCAACCACTTCATGCATTGGCAGCGAGTAGAGACAACAACAGACAGTTATGTGAGTTATGGCATCGTAGGATGGCACACCTACATCATGGGGCTCTTGGAGCACTGAGAGAGGTTGTGACCGGAGTTCCACAGATCAACATAGAGCATCAGGATGTTTGCAGAGAGTGTGCGCTTGGCAAGTTTTACAAGGCATCGTTCCCCAGCAGTGGCACGAGGTCAGTTGGGATATTGGATTTAGTTCACACGAACGTGTGTGGGCCCATGACTCGAATGTCCTTGAGTGGGTGTGAGTATTATCTCACATTTATTGATGGCAACTCAAGGAAGACTTGGATCTATTTCCTGAAGGCCAAGAGTGAGGTCTTCACATGGTTCCAAGAGTTCAGAGCTCTTGTGGAGAACCAATTAGGAAAGAGGATCAAAGTCTTGCGGTCGGATAACGGGGGAGAGTATTCCTGGAGACAGTTTGTAGACTTTTGTGCACAATATGTCATCAGAAGACAGATGATCGTACCTTACAACTCCCACTAGAACGGGGTTGCCGAGAGGAAGAAAAGAGCCATTACTGGTGCAGTGAGATCCATGCTACATGATCATGGTTGGCCTTTGTACTTGTGAGCAAAGGCTTGTGCTACTGCAGTTTACCTGCAAAATAGGAGCCCCCATAGTATTTTTGGGAAGATGACTCATGAGGAGGCCTTCACTGATAAGAGGCCCGATGTCGAGCACATCAGAATATTTGGGTGCTTGACTTTCTCTCATGTCCCCTCGGAGAGGAGGATAAAGCTAAACCCCACAGCCCAGTAGGGGATTCTAGTTGGATACTTAGAGGTGTCAAAAGCCTATCACATCTACATTTCGCCACTTAGGAAAGTGGTGGTGAGCAGAGATGTCAGATTTGAGGAGGATAGAGCTTTTACGAGATCTATTGAGTCGAGAGTTGCAGTTGATGATGCAGAGTTGCCAGTTGTAGTCTCAGAGGGAGCACATTCCCAGACGTCAGTTACACCAGTATCAGGGGTGACAGGGTCACCATGCACAACTTCAGGGTCACAATCAGAGAAGTTTCAGTCAGATGGGGCACAGACTTCAGAGGGAGCATAGAATTTATGATCTCAAAGTGTTGAGACGAGTCCTGAGGCTGTCACTCTTGGGCAGAGAGACCTTACTTCTCCGTTGACCACTTCAGCGAAGAGGAAACCTAGATGGTTTCAGGAGAGCCCAAGAGCCGGATCAGAGAGAGCAAGCCACCAGTCAAATTGGGAGCATATTTGGCACTAGTGACGAGTATCAGGGATACTGAGCCACAGACTTTTGCGCAGGCAGTGGACCATCAGGGCTGCAGAGAGGCCATGGTCGAGGAGTATGACTCCATTGTGTGCAATGATATTTGGGATGTGGTTCTGAGGCCAGTGGGGAAGTCTGTTTGACTTCCAGGTGGTTGTACAAGACCAAGATTGTTGCAGATGGTAGCGTGGAGAAACAAAAGGCCCGTTTTGTGGCACGAGGCTTCTCACAGATTGAGGGAGTCGATTATGACGAGACTTTCGCACCATTTGCAAGATACACTTCTATCAGGACTATCATTGCCATAGCAACAGAGATGGGTTGGTGCATTCATTAGATGGATGTGAAAACCGGATTTCTGAATGGCTTTATTCAGAAGGAGGTGTACATAGAGCAGCGACAGGGGTTTGAGGTGGGTGACAGGGAGACTTGTTATCGCGCAGTTTGTAGCTAGGAAGAAAGGCTATAAAGTAGAAGGCCAAACTGGCGTAACAGGAACCTATCCCACCCAATGTCACCACGATGGGGAGGTTCTTTCTCTTTAGGGAGGTGAGGCCCAAGGGAGACGTCCCCGATGACCTGGGTTTTGAAGAGGCTAAAGGATAATCAGACAATGACAAGTTTCCCCCTTCACAAATCACCACCAAAACAGATAGTTCGGCTTATAGCCAACAAAGATAACCAAGTAGAATCCCTGCCCGAGAACAAAGCAACAATAAACTGATATATGCAGACTTTGGTTAGTACTTCATATGTATCAACGACTATCTGATATTCAATATAAGCAATTTGAAAGTAAATGTTGACGAAGTCAATGTTTACAAAATAGCACTGAAAGATAATGTCACTTCACCAATAAATACTAGAACGATATGTCATTCAATGCAATAAATCAATACTTGACTTAACTAATGCCTTTAACTACCATTCAATTGCTCATAAAGTAAAACGTTGTTGCATTAAGATGTAATAACCAAGGATGACATCAACAACTTAGGGTTAGTAGGGTTAGCTAGAGTTAGGGTTTCAATTCAAAAGTTTTGAGAGAGATTAGATCAAGTTCTACTTCAACGTTTGAGGTCTTAGATCAGTACCTTAGGGTTTAATGGAGTCATAAGTGAAGGACGCACAGGTTGAAGGAGGCAAGATTTCAAGGACTAGAGGGAAACGTTTTGAAGTGTTGCTAAAGCAGTGCCTCAAAATTGAAACCCTAGGGGAGAGAGGGTCACTCCGGTGTTGCTAAATCAAGCCCTCATGCTCTCTCCTCCTTCCCGGCACACGACTAGATCAATAATAACAAAATATAACCAAAACAAGAGGGTTTGATGAGGGAGGTGTTGCTAAAGCAAGGCCTTTCATCAAACCCTAGAAAGAGTACGGCCCTATTGTAGTAGACCTAGGCCAGGGACGTCTCACTCTTCTTGGCTTCAGAACAGTACGGCTAGCAATAGGGAGAGGAAATCGAAGTGTAGCTAAGGCTAGGCTCTTTCTTTCTTCAACAATGGCTTAAGGTTTCTCTATCAGGGGACATGAGACAATGACCTACTTGTGTGCTTGTCCCCTAGGGTTTTGATTCAGCAATATTTATAAACAAATGCAAGAAATTGAACTGCAACCATTCATTTAAGCCCCTTCTTCCCACAAGGTAAGGTGCAATCCCGAAAATAGGTCAACCCAATGCCCAGACAAGGGGAATGGGATAGATGAGCGGGAAATAAAGTGTAAAAGTGGTAGTGCGATGGGAGCAGATGATGGCTTTTAAGAAATCCCCCCAGTGGCAAACCAAAAGCCTACAGACACAGGCTTGCTAGGGCACCCTGTCAATCCCCCCAAACATGGTCAAGTGGGAAAATCTAAGATCCAAGCAGTTGTTAGAGATAAAAGGAATCAGACGCATATATTCAAAGGTTTCAATGATCAAAAGTGACACATACCATGATACCTAGACCAATTATCTCATGGAGCAAGAACCTTTTCTGATACATGACCAAGCCGATGGTGATGGATGTTGCTGCTGCTGACAAGACAAAGACAATGGAAGAAGATAAGGTGGGCCCTCTAGGGCCATGCTCAGGTCAATCCTGCTCTTGGTACTCCATGTCTAGGACTTGTGGGCCTCGAGACATGATCCCCTAGTTATCCCTAAAAAGTGGGGATACCAAGACTCACGTGTGTCTTCTGAGGAAGGCACTATATGGTTTGAAGCAAGCTCCCCGACCTTGGTATTCATGCATTGATACTTATTTTCTTCCAATGGGCTTCGAGAAGAGCGATGTTGATCCAAACCTCTATTTCATCATTAAGGGTGAGGACACGCTCATTCTCTTTTTGTATGTGGATGATTTATTCATTAATGGAGCCAAGGATCTCATAGTTGAGTGCAAGATGGGACTTGCATCAGAGTTTGAGATGAGTGATATCGAATTGATGCACTACTTTCTGGGTATGGAGGTATGGAAGGAGGGTCACATATTTCTTGGGCAGGGGAAGTATGCAACAGATATTTTTAGCAGGTTTAAGATGGAGGACTGCAGACCCATGTCTACACCTATGAGCACCAACTGGAAGAAGCTTAGTGCTTCAGATAGCCAGTTGGTGGATGCCACAATATACAGGCAGTTGATCGGTTCACTCATGTATCTTAGTTAACACCAGACCATATATGTTTTGTCGTGAACACACTCGGTCAATACATGGTTGAGCCGAGGAGTGTTCACATGTTTGGGGCAAAACACATCTTGAGATATGTTGTTGGGACAATGGAATATGGCCTAGACTATGTTAGGGGAGATGGAGTCAGTTTGGTTGGCTACACAGATTCAGACTGGGCAGGATGCACTGCTGACAGGAAAAGCACCCCAAGGTGTTGCTTCAGTTTGGGGTCAGGACTTGTTTCCTAGTTCAGCCAGAAGCAAAAGTCAGTTGCTTTAAGTCCGGCCAAGGAAGAGTATATGGCAGCCAGTCAGGCCAGTTGTGAGGGCATTTGGCTTCGTAAAATGCATTGATTAGTCTCTTAGATCTCTTTATTTTCAGTTGTAAAGATCTATAGGTGTGCTGTATTTATTTTGGTATGCATGTGCTAACATCTGGACACTAAAACTACATGATAGAGCACCCAAAATCGCAAGTATAACCGTAACAAATCAAAAAGAAACATTTGGACTATTGGTTCTTATAAAACAACAGAAAATACTTTATCTGGCAGTTAAAACTTACAGCCTAACTGTGGTCAAAGACAAACCCGGTAGGCAAGATGATAGCACCTGTAAAATCTTCAATTTCCCTTGCCCTGGGGGGGGACATGTGTTTTTCCCTTTCTTGCTTCGGGGTTTTTTCCCATGTTATTTGCTTAACTTTCAAGTTTCATTGTGCATAAAAAGATAAAATCAATTCACATCACTAAATTGAAGTCATAAAATCAATCACAAAGTTTTTGTTTTGCTTTCGTAGAATACTAGTTGTTAGTTTAGTTTATCTTTTGCAAATATTGGAATAAACCCAAGTTGTTCAACCGCGTATGTGATCTCACTGCTATGCTCAAGTGGCTTTGAAGACCCAAAAATGGATTTGAGAAATGCATGTTTGTTTAACTAGGGAAATCTTCTTACTGTGTTATTCATCTAAGACCTTTGCATCTGGGTGGAGTGTGTTAAGTCGAGGGGGATTCTATCCTCTTTTTGGGCATACGACACACCCAGTGGGGACATCTATAAGATTGTCGAATAACAAGCAAGGAGGCCAAATTCAATTTTTCACACAAAGAGTGGGGACCCCGACTTCAATCCCCACTTCACAAGATTCAAAGACTTGTTAAAACTCCCAAATCCCTTAATAAAATTCTCAAGATAAAATTAACACGACATTTTCATCACATCACATTTTACATTTATCTGGCACTAGTCTACCCTTTATTATTTTTGTCCGCTTATCTTTACTTCAATTGGTTTAAAGTTATTTCCATTTGAAACATGTGGTGAATGATTAACATTTATGAGTGTTATCGCACAGTTTGTAGCTAGGAGTAAAAGGCTATAAGGTAGAGAGCCAAACTGGGGTAACAAGAACCTATCCCACCCAATGTCACCACGATGGGAAGGCTCTTTCTCTTTAGGGAGGCTAGGCCCAGGGGATATGTCCCCAGTGACCTGGGGTTTTTAAAGGGCAAAGGATAAAAGGACAAGGACAAATTCCCCCTTCACAGATCACTGCCAATCAGATAGTGTCAGCTAAACAGCCAATAATAAGGTATAACCAAAGAAAAGAAAAACACTTGCTTAAGACATTACAACAAGGAAACTAATACGTGCAATCTTTGATTAGTACTTCATATATATTAAAGACTATCTGGTATTCAGTATGAGCAGTTTAAAAGTAAATGTTGACGAAGTCAATGTTTACAAAATAACAATAGCAGTAATGTCACTTCACCAATAAATAGTAGAATGATACAGCATTCAATACAACAAATCACTTCTTAACTCAATTAATGCCTTCAATAACCATTCAATTGTTCATAAAGTACAACGTTGTTGCATTAAGATTAAATAACCAAGAGTGACATCAACAACTTAGGGTTAGTAGGTTAGGGTTAGTGCAATTAGGGTTTTAAATTCAAGTTTTGAGAGTGTTTGGATCAAAGTCTTACTTCAACGCTGGAGGTCTTGGGATCAATGCCTTAGGGTAGAATGGAGTCAATAAGTGAAGCATGCACAGGTTGAAGGATGCACATCAATTCATATACACAGCAGAATACATGATGATTATAATACACAGAGATACAGAAACATAATTAAAGCATCATCTGGTACTTATCTTTGAATAGTGGTAGATTCCACCAACCAAGTGCAGGCCTTCCACGAACCTCCCAACCTTAGACCGCACTGCTCATCAGCTTAACAGTGGGTCACCCCCGAGCTGGGACTAAGCTCCACCCCAAGAAAAGGAATCTTAGGCTAGTCTGAGGTTACAGGGAAACAACACACAGCCACAAGGATGGGATTCTCTCCCAGGAACCTCTCACGCTCACTGCCCACAGACCCTCATTCCCCACATGCCTGTTCCACCCTAGGAGTATACACCTTCTCTGTCACC
>ML781899.1:417793-475556 GCA_009831015.1 Picea engelmannii | reverse complement strand
TTACAGGGAAACAACACACAGCCACAAGGATGGGATTCTCTCCCAGGAACCTCTCACGCTCACTGCCCACAGACCCTCATTCCCCACATGCCTGTTCCACCCTAGGAGTATACACCTTCTCTGTCACCTGGACAGTCCTTCGGTTGGTAACCTCCCTTGCCTTGGGTTACAGCAACAGGCCGGACTAGAAGTCTCCAGGCTCTATGGCATCTACAAGGTTCCTTCCAAGAGTTCTCTCCTTCCTCTATACACTCTCTCTCCTGGAGAGAGTGTTGCTCTACTGGCCAACAAGCCACATGCAGTCCAACACTGCATGGCCACAACAATCAACAGGGAAAACTAACACGGCTTTCCTACAGGCTCAACAATGGACAAATGGCTCATGGTCACGACTTTGGGATAGAGACCCCGCGCACAAGCTCGATCTCAGATAGAGGATACACACGAATTCTCCAGAAAAACATAGGTTTTTTCAATTCAAAATATGTACGAGGTTTTTCTGTAGAGGTTGGATCCGTCGTACCGCTCAGAGGCCGTATCCACTCAAGTCGTCGGGTGGAATGGAGGAGAACCCCCATCACGTCTCATCTTCGCCATTTTATTTGCATGGGTCAGGGCTGACACTTGTCGCCCTCGAAACTGCATGCGTTTACCCAACACGCATTACCTTCCTCATGGTTAGGAACTTAGGATAAAACATGAAATGCTCATGCCTTTTTGGAATAATATTAAAATATTATTCCCAAGGCTGAAGCCCCCTAGGCTTAACACTTAGCCCCTTTTCCCACCTTCCAGCCCCTAATCCCTTGCCTTCTCTGTGGAAGCTCAGTCCCCCTTCACTCATTCATCGTGGTCGGTCTGCACCTGGCAGTGTTTACAAATTTTTATTAATTTGTTCTACGTGATTACATATACAACAGCAGGCTCCTCGCCTTCAACACTTAGGCTCCCTGGCCTAACAAACACATAAGCCACCAGCTTATAAAAACTTGGCTCACCAACCTATAAAATATAATTACAATTCCTTCCAGAACGTCATTTACAACAGGGCTCGGCCTTGGGGACACTACACCGGTGTTGCAAAAGCAAGGCCTCGTGCTCTCTCCTCCTTCCCGACAAACGGCTAGCTCAAATGAAACACAAAATCAAGACAAGAGGGCTTAATGAGGGAGAGTGTTGCTACAACAAGGCTCTTTCATCAAACCCTAAAGGAAAAACAACCCTAAGTGTAGATAACCTAGGCCTAGGACGTCTTCCTCCTCTTGGATTTTAAAAGGTATGGCTAGCACAGGGGAAAGAGAAACAAGGAGTGTAGCTACGGCTGGGCTCTCTTCCTCTCTTTCAATGGCTAAAGGTTTCTCTATTAGGGGACATGAGACAAGGACCTACTTGTGTGCTTATCACCTAGGGTTTTGATTCAGCAAATTTATAAGCAATATGCAAGGAATTTAAACTACAACCATTCAATAAGAAGTTTTGCAGAAGAAACACTTACAATTCATGAAGAAATAACAATGCAAACCCTAGTTGTAACACCTTCCTTCAAGAGAAACACCATGAATTGCAAAAAATCTCTTCCTTCAACAAGTGTGCATCACTTAGTTCAGCCAAAAACCCCAATAGGGCGCTAAAAATCAGACCTCACTATGAGTGAGTAAGTTTGTTCTGATAAAATGAGAGTGAAAACCCTCAATATACACTGTATCAATGACCTAATTTACTTTTTAGATCATAAAAAGGCCGACAAGGCCATAATGTCAAAATCATGTTGTTTTTACATTAAATGCTAAGTAAAACCCTAATCAAGCAAAAGGTGAGACGTCATGCCCCTCTGAGGGAGATGTTATCCCTTTCTAGGGCCAATGCAACATCCAGAATCAAAACGTTAGCCCTCCTTGGACTCTTCCAAAATGCCACACGTGCCAACCACCCTGTCCATCTGCCATACGCTCATGATGATGTCATAAGCCTCCTGGTGACGTCCTGGATCATCTAGAGCCAACGTTCCACTGCAAGTGGGTCAATCCCCCTAGATCTAGCTTAGCCAGAGTGCCCCTGATAGAACGTCCTCTTCTTCTCCGGTGCAAAGGCCCTGATCCATCTCCATCCTGTCTCTACCCCCTGAT
Source organism: Picea engelmannii (assembly GCA_009831015.1). Lineage (NCBI taxonomy): Eukaryota > Viridiplantae > Streptophyta > Pinopsida > Pinales > Pinaceae > Picea > Picea engelmannii. Next base: position 473,430 of record ML781899.1, on the reverse strand, counting down.
CAATCTTCCACAAATCAGTCTTAAATGGTCATGGAAACCATTCTCTTACATCCACTACTACATATGGTGTTGAAGTCCAAAGGGGTGTTCTACAGAAAAAATCCACCTTATCGTCCGACGTTACCCATTAATTCTCAAAATTTCGTTATTTTTTTCTTATTCCCACGATGTTTGTCGGACCTACGATGTAATGTAGTATTTGTTGTATTTATGACTCGTATTCGATGGTTTTCAAGACTGATGGCATCACCATCGTGACCAGCATTGCCCCATGCCCTGCCTCTACGACACTTCCATGTTAGAAAATTTTTGTGTCATAGGTGTGTTTGACACCTAATTTGGCCTTAACTATGCCAACTAGGGGGATAAAAATGTCTGTCATGGACTTATTATACCCACATTGTCTCGATCGATATGTCAATTATACCTGCTATGAGGGTTAAAAATGTCCGGCTCGGGCTAATTATGCCCATGTTGTCTACATCAAGATGTTAATTATGCCAGCTATGGGTGATAAAAAAAAAATCGACATGGCCTAATTATGCTTGCTCTGCCTCCAGACGTCAATTAAACGTGAATGGACAAGAGATATGATTGGTAAGTACAAGGATCAATAAACGAACATACGACAGATTAGAAGTTTGCATGATGTGGGCAGGCTGGACAATACCTGACCCAGATCAGTTGTGCCACCAGATAGGCTATGAGCGAATTTCAAGTCAAATGTTGGTTAATGTGACCTCTGAAGTCATATGATGGTTGGTCCTAATCGGTACTGCCATGTCACAGAGTTACCCTTTGTATAATGAAGGGATAGTAGTCCATGGCATGATAAGTATCCCATTGAGTGATTAAGTCTGTGTAATCCAAGTGCCCCAGGGGTTTTTCAGTATGCCAAATCCATTTATGCATTTGGAAATGCAAATTAAGCAACATAAATTGTGATTTTCCCTAGATTTAGATCACGTGATGTAAATGAAAAATGCCAATAAAACGTAATAAGTATCTCGTTGAGTGGTTAAGTTAGTGCCCCAGGGGTTTCTTAGGATGCCAAATCAACCATAACAATTGGTAAACATATACCTTTTTGGTATCAATCATTTTCATCCCCACCATAGTCTTTTGCCTTAAGCTCCTCCCTAATACTTCCCCTACTCTCTACCCCTCTAGCGGTGCACCCTCCATATTCATACCACATTTTGTATCTTCCATTAGACCCTTCGGTGCACTACCAAGTATGGAAACCATTGGCATTATAAGTTGCTTCAGTACCTTCCCACAGTATGAATCCAATCACTGGATAAAACACCCTTTTGAGTATCGATTGTAATGGACGACTGGCTACAACAAGGCGAAGAGTGCCTCAAGTACTAAGCATCGCCTTAAAGTTGTAACATCTGGCTCGAGGACTTGCAAATACATGTAAAGTTAGTTATGATCCCATTTATGTAAGTGACCTATGGGTCCCAGTGGTCCCTGTTATCCCCATTTTGTGGGATAACTAAGGAGATCGTGTCTCGAGGCCCTCGAGTTGCAGATATGGAGTGCAGATAGACTACATGATCGGTAGTGTCCAATTGCACATACAGAAGCCCGCTCTGTCACCACATTTGATCCATTGTCAACGCATCCACCACACTGGATGGATTCTGAAAAGGCATTGGGCCTTGCTCCATGAGGTACAAGTTAGGTATCACGGTGAGTGTCATTTTAATATTTGAGGCATTTTCAGTATGTTGTATTTTAGACTGCTTTAGATTTCATGACATATGCTTGGACATTATTCCTTTTGCCTCGTTTCACCTGGGTGGTTGACATTGTGCCCTAGTAAGTGGTCTCATTCATGAATGGGTTTTCTACTAGGAACTCCCTTGAAGAGCCATTGTATTGTTCCCAACCATACTTACCACTTTCCATCGCCTAAAACACCCCATTTGCTTGTCTCTTGGGATTTTAGGGTGTGTTGACCCAAGAAGGGGTTGTCCCTCATTCCATGGGAAGAAGGGGTTGAAGGCCTTGAGGGATTGTTGTTGGCTAAAAAGATAAAATCCTATTTATAGACCTTTTAGATGCTTCTCCATGGGATCCCCGGAGAAAGAAATGAAACACTTCTCAAATAAAAGGGGGACCTACAAGAATAAATGATAGTGAATGCTTAAGGGGTTAGTTGGAGGATAGGAAGTCTCATCATGAGTCACCCTATCATGATCATTGGTATCTAGAGATATGACATTACCATCATCTGGCCACCAAGACAGGGTACTGGCTCTCAATTACACACTTGAGAGAAAGATGGTCTCATCACGACCCATCCTTCTCATTTATACAAGGTATTTGTGAGTGACACTGTCATTATCTGGGCACCATGCCAAGACAGTAGCCTTAAACTCGTCCTTTAAAACATAAAGAAACAAAGAATGGCGAGAGGATGGGCTTGGAAAAAGTGCATTGCAAATGAAGGTGCCGTACACCCTCTACAAAGGCACCCATGAATGAGACACTACAACCCTTTGTATGTCATGAACCCCATGCCCAGTGAGCCTTGATCCATAACCACTTCATCTACTTCACATGGCTTAGAGAAGAATCAATTGGGAAACACTCCTTGAACTAGGGAAAGATCTACCCAATAGTACACCTCTTCAACCATCCCATACCCAAGCTTGGCAAGTTGCATAATGTTTTTGGGCACTTACTTGTTTGACGGGGTACTCTTTGATGCACATGCTTAGGTGGCTCATTTATTGATTTGATTTAGTCACCATGATATTTTTACTTGAGATCTTTGGAGGGCATGCTTATTTGTCTTTGCAAGACCTAGTTGGTGGACATTTTTGGAAGAACAAGCCTAGCTTGGACTTCCATGGGGATTGAAGCCCACAGGTTGGTTGTCAAGGGCCCACATGCCAGATCATGATGAATTTCCTTTGGAAGCCTAGAAGACATCATAAATGACGTGACCTATCCCTCACATGCCAACCATTTTTCCTAGGTGAGGAAAAACGTCACTTTTAGAGGCTTGACGTCACCTAGAGGTCTAGGGTTTGGTGGTGAAGGTGTTGTTTGATGACATGTGGCACGTTTGGAAGGAAGGAAGCTTGAATACCATCAAGAGAGGATTTGGATGAATGATAAGTGGCCTTTGGAGGCCTAGCCATGCATCTACTACCCCAACAACTTCTTCAAAGTGCCAAACGTCCCCTAAAGGGGTGTGACGCCACCTTATTCTAGGAATTCTCTTGTGTGAAAGTAAGTTTTAAGATAAATTGTTTAATATTATTTTGTTGCAAAGGGTAAGATAAAGGTTGTGGACCCCTTATCTTATGTTTTACCCTTGCTAGTGTAGAAAAACTATGTGATAAGACATTTTGTATAAATAGAGATCATCAAAACTCATTTTGAATCATAACTCTCCCATTGTGAAGACCTCAGGTATGGTTTTTCTTTGGTTGTGTATTTAATGATGATGATGTGCTACCTCTTGGAGGTCTTTTCTAACTATTGTGGTGGTTTATCTTGGCATGTAATGGTTTATCTTGTTGCTATTGGATTGGTAAGACATTTTAATTCTTGCTATCATTTGTAATCCAAGATCAAGGTTAATTTTTCTAAGGCTAGGTAGGGAGTATAAGTGCATATACCCCTACTTTAGCTCCGCCATAAATTTTAAGCATAGAATTATTGTTTGCAAGGGTTTGCTAAGGAAGTATAAGGATATACAACCCTTAGTATTAAACCCTAGCCAGGTTACATGCTTGGGGAATAAGAGCTTTTATACCCCCGGGCCCCAAGGAGGTAGTAGCTCTATCTCCTTACTCTTGACCCAACTAACCCACAATCAAAGGCACTAGTCATTCCATTGGAAAAACAAAACATTGCATTGATAAACATAAAAAGTTGATGTTTTGAAGTTCTCTCATTTAAACATTGTTCCTTGAGCCCTAGCCTATCTTTCCTCATTGAGGCATCCTCTTTCACCCACTAAAGCTTGTTTCTATTAAAAAACTAAACTACAACCATTAGGGCTGCAGAAATCTAACCCTCTAACCCTATATAACTCCTAAACTAACCGTAGGAATTGGCTATAACTTTGCCCTAACAAACTACTAACCCGGGCACACTTTTTGAGCTAGTTTGAATTGTTTTTCATTGGCTTAATTTTTTGTTATAAGGCTTGGTTTGCTACAGCCATAAGGCTGATAAATATCACTGCAGTAAAAATTTTGTGACAACGTTGCTTTGGTGCTAAAGTATTGCTCTATCATTGTTGAGTTGAACTAGTCTTTACTAACTTGTCTCTTTCTTATGCAATTGGATTTTTAGCACTTATTTTGCATCCCTTATTATCTTTTATATGCTGATATATTCCACTGATTATTGCTGAAATTATGGACAGCAAGCTTAACTTGCTTGTCCACCTAACATATTGCATTGTATACTTGGTTTTCATTGTGTCTCGAGCAAGTATTATTCTGTTGGCAAATCACTCAAAGCATTGGAAACCTTAATCCTTTCCCAAGACTCACTACCAAGTTCCCTTTACCATCTAGAATTGACCTTTAGGGGTTGTCATCCATACATCTCATTTTCCATCTTATTTACCCCTAAGATCACCTGTATTCCCCCTTTGAGGTGACTACCTCACCTCTAAAGTGACGGGAACAACTGCCTAAGGTGACAGTGGGTAGGTGCTCTCTAAGTTGTCACCATTTTGGTGGTTGGGTCGGGCTTTGCCCAACCTACAATTTGTGCGAGAATAGTCCCCATGGAGAACATAATATATAAGGTTGTAACAATTGGTTGGAGGACTTGTGAATACATGTAAAGTTAGTTTTGATCCACTTATATAAGCAACCTATGAATCATGGTGGTTCCGATGGGGAACATAACATGTGAGGTTGTAAATAGAGAGATAGCAAAGAAGAAGCTTGTTAGATATTCTTGAGGAGGAATATTCGTAGAGGAAAAAGTTGTATTTCATCTTGCATAAGTTGTCGTTTGTGATTTCACACTTGTCTATAAATGTATATTGGCATTTTGAGATATAAACCTACCTGGTGTGCATAAAAGATAAAAATTGCATTCTAAAACCAAAGTTCCAAATTGTTAAAGTTGGAAATATTAAACTACACGTCCAAAGATGGCTAAGGATTAATAATTTAGGATTTAATTCGTAAATTGATCATTCCAACAGGTATAACATGTTTATACAATTAGTAGTGCATTTACACTAAAAGAAATGATGAATTCTATGAAAAAAATTCATGGCATTTTGATGAATCATAGGATGGTGGGTTAGGAGATAAACCAAGGTCAATTTTTCATTAAGAGTCATAAAAGACTCTTCTGTGCAAAAATAGGCACGAGATGCATAATAAAACTATAGAAATGCAAAAATTGTTTGTAAAAACTAACCCAATGTTGTATTATACCTTAGATTTGAGTTGTGCAAGTTGTTGGGGATGTGGTTTATCATAGTAGACCCACTCATATTGTTTATTTTTCAATTGCAAGTTTAAAATGGGTGGTTGTGCAAAAGAGGCAAAGTTATCTTGTAATTTGCAAAGTTTAAACTATACTAAGTGTGTAAATGAAAATGCCCTCCCAAGACTCCCGATGGCGCCAAAAGTTGTTTTATAAGTTTTAGGATGGAGTTACATAAATGGTAAATTTACCTCTACATCTAAGGTTCAACTGAAGAACAAGAGAGGTTTCCTTCATGCACCTAGAATTGGGATTTCATGTAAATTTAAATGGAAAACTGACTTAGCCTCAAATGCATGCCCTAGTCTCCAATTTGAGCCACTTTGGTGGTTCATCATGCATAAGTTGTAGCTTGTGATTTCAGTCATGTATATAAACTTATATTTCAATTTTGAGACATAACCTACCTGGTGTGCATAAAGAATAAAAAATGCATTGTAAAACCAAAGTGCCAAATTGTTAAAGTTGGCAATAGGCAATATTAAACGGTATGCCAAAAGTTGGCCACGAATCAATAATTTAGGATTTAATTTGTAAATTGCTCATTCCAACATGTATAACTTGTCTGTACAATTAGTAATGCATTTACAGTCCAAAAAAGGATGATTTCTACGCACAAAGATTCTTGGAATTTTGATGAATCAGAGGATGGTGGGTTAGGGGATAAACCAAGGTCAGTTTTGCATTAAGAGTCATAAAAGACTCTTCTATGCAAAAATAGGCAAGATATGCATAGTAAAATCCTGGAATTGCAAAAACTATTTGTACAAAGTTTTTTCTTTAAGAGTCATAAAAGACTCTTCTGTGCAAAAATAGGCAAGATATGCATAGTAAAATCCTGGAAATGCAAAAACTATTTGTAAAAAGTAACCCAGTGTTGTATTATACCTTAGAATTACACATGGTCATGTTGATTATTTTAAAATTGCAAGTTTAAAAAGGGTGGTTGTGCAAAAGAGGCAAAGTTTTCCTTATAATTTGCAAGGTATAAAATGTACCAGTATAAAATGTACTAACTGAGTTAATGAAAATGCATGTCCAAGATTCCTTGTAGCTCCAAAAGTTGTTTTATAAGTTTTAATATGTAGTTTCCATAAATGGTAAATTTACCTATGCATCTAAGATTCAACTAAAGAACAAGAAAAGTTGTTTTCATGCACCTAGAATTGGGATTTCATGTAAATTTTAAGGGAAAACTGCCTCAACCTCAAATGCATGCCCTAGTCTCCAATTTGAGCCAACTTTGGTGGTTCATATTGCATAGGTTTTAGTTTGTGATTTTACACCTGTCTATAATCTTATATTGGCATTTTGAGAAATAAACCTACCTATGTGCTTAAAGGATAAAAATTGCATAATAAAACCAAAGTGCCAAATTGTTAAAATTGGATATATTAAATTATCTGCCCAAAGTTGGCTAAGGATCAATAATTTAGTATTTAATTTGTAAATTGATCATTCCAACATGTATAACTTGTTTGTACAATTAGTAGTACATTTACACTCCAAAAGAGGATGATTTCTATGCACAAAGATTCATGGCATTTTTGATGATTCAGATGATGGTGGGTTAGGAGATAAACCATGGTCAGTTTTGCATTAAGAGTCATAAAAGAATCTTTTATGCAAAAATAGGCAAGAGAAGCATAGTAAAACCCTGGAAATGCAAAAACTCCTCCCTCGGATTTAGGAAACGTTGCTTCTTTATATGCAAATTCCTACCAAAAGTATCAACATGAAAGTACTTTCGTTTTGTAGTGTGGACCTTGGAATTCCCTGGACTTGCCATGACCTAGTGTCTATAAACATCTGAACACAATGGTTGATAATCCTCACAGAACAAATTTGCATCCCAAAAAGGGTACATGTCAAGGGATGACGAAAGATCACCCTGAGTATGCTACGATAAGTCATCCTTGAAGGGGAAGAGCAAATTTGTAACCATGTCATCACTAGGCTACCAAACATTTGAATCATACATGCATGAATACCAGTCCTCTGATGGTGACAACTCAACCCCTTTTGCTTGAGAGCTACCTTCAATATCGTAAATGGGGTCTCTATCAAAAATGAAACTACCAAAATCCCATCTACATCTCCCAACCTGTATAAAATTATCAATGTGATCGTCAACTATATCTGGAGGTTATTCCATGATTTCACCTATATCATAGGAGCTGATTAATTCTTTACAAGAATGGACAACTTCAACTTCTTTAAAAGGGAAAGTGGATAACAATGTCTCGTTCAAACCTTCTGCAAGAGAAACTTCACCAATATCGCTTTGGCAGCTTTCTTCATTTCCACAATCATGGAATAAAGCATCATCAAAGTTTTCAAAAGGATTATAACTTGCCATGTTCCCCTTTTGATGTACAAGAGGAAAAGAAAATTGGATGTCTTCATCGAAGGGGCAGGCCAACGCAAGTGCTTCATCTTCAGAAGGATCTTCTTTCTCTTGGCAACTTTCTTCATGGATTTTCTCTTCAACGAGTCTTCTTCCTCAATAGAATCAAAGAATTCACCATCTTGATCTTGATCTCTAACAAGTCTACAGACTTCTTCGGGCATCAAGAGTGATTGATCTCGAGTTGGAAAGCCTTCCTGGTAGTTGTATTTCTTTGTCACAGTGTCACATGGTGACTCTACTCCGAAATAGGCAATAGAAACTTCCCATGCCATGTTCAGAGTATGCTCCCTCTCATAATTGTGAATGATAGCATTGTATTCTTATTTTCTTTGTACATAGAACCTAACCAGGAAGTTTTTATTATGGCAGTGCCCAAGTAATTGTTCACAGAACTCATTGTCTTCCTGTATGTTTTCCTTGAGGCATTCAAAACTTTCCTCATTGCTATCATCCTCTTTTTCTAGAGTTGTTATCTCGTTGGACTTTCAGTGGAGGATCTCCTTCAAATCTACGATAAGGCCATAGGAAATATTTGCACATAGAAAGGCATCCTCAAGACTCTGAATAGTATTTTCAAAATTCTGAGTTCTAGGGCCCCAATGCTTAAGAAATTCTTGGACAAGGGCCATTGGAGAAGATATACTTCTGGGCTTACAAGAATGCATGAGACAGTCTCTCTGCTTTTCTTCAAGTGAAAAGAGAAACAACCTTATTATTACGTCATCTTGATCACAATATAAGTCTAAGATAATTTGGGTGAACATGACAATGTGTGCACTGACCAAGGAAGGATCACCATCAAACTTTGGGATGGATTCAAGCCAATCCATCAGGCACTTGTTCGGATGCTAATAAGCATCCTCAATATCCAGGGCCTTGTATGCCTCATGGAAGCACCACTGAGACATACTTCCATCACTTAAGACAATAACTCAAAGGAATCGCCAAACGAGCTCAAAGCTCATCAAGGGATGAAAGGAGAAAAATGAAAAAGTGGGGTCTTGAGAAGGTGGAGTCGCTAAATGAAATTTAAGAAGAGCTCATCAATAGTGGAAAGGGAACGTCCCTTGGGTGGAGTTGCCCAGAAATCTAGGAAGAAGGCTTTGGGATAGCTTGTCGAAGTGTTGTTAGGGTTTGGAAGAGGATTCAAAATCCTCCCCGACAATGGCACCAAAATTTTATCCCACAAGTTATAAGTTGGGAAAAGCCTGACCCAACCACCAAAATGGCGACAAATCAGAGAGAACCTACCCACTATCACCTTGGGTAGGTGTTCCCGTCACTTTAGAGGTAAGGTAGTCACCTCAAGGGGGAAATCTCGAGGACCCTCAGGGGAATTGAGAAGGAAAATGTCATGTAAGAATGGATGCCCCTAAAGGTCAAGTTTCTAGATGGAAAAGGGAACTTGGTAATGAGTCTTGAGGGTTTTTTGAGGTTGTCAAAGTTTTGAGTGACCTACAAAGAGATAATACCTACCCGAGACACAAGGAAAACCAAGTATACAATGCAATATATCAATGGAAAAAAAAATTAAGCTTGTTGTCCCCAATATCAGATGTTAATAATAGTATATATCAGCAATGAAATGGCACAATAAGATGTTAAACAAGTGCTAGTAATCAAGTTGAAGATGCAAGAGACAAACTAGCTAAAGACTAGTGAAACTTAATATTTAAAGACCAAGATACTAGCATAAAAGGTAAGGCTATTGTAAACACTTTCTGTAGTTACATAAACCAACCTTATGGCTGTGACAAACAACTTATTACAGCAAGAAGATCAGCCACTAAAACCCCCCCAAAGTTTGCCAAAAAGTGTGTTAGGCCTAGTAGTTTAAGTGTACAAACTTTAAGCAACTTTCAATGGTTGATTTAAGAGTTATTAAAGAAGTTAGAATAGGGTTTTTGCAACCCTAATGGCTGAAGATGAATGTTTGTAACAACAGCAAGCAATACCCCCCTTTAGAGGGGATGCCCTAGTGGCTAAGAGGTGCTCTAGGCACAAGAAACAAAACCCAAATTGTTGTATCCCTTTTCGTCACCTAAGGGAGGAAAAGAAGGACACTTACAAGTCCAGTTGGGTTAGCTAGACATGACATAGATGAATGCAAGAGTTAGAAACATCAAACATAAGAAATAAACAAACAACTAACCTAATAACAATAAAAGAAACTAAACTAAAGTGCATAAGGGAAATAGAACAACAAATAAACAACATGCATGCCACCAATGGATAAATTGTATTAGTGGGAAAACACCAAAGAGAAAAGGAGACTTGTGGGTCCCCTCTTCTTCCAAGGGAGGACTCTTGAACCCCCAATGATTGATCTCTTCTTACAAATAGCAAACTAGAAGGAAATGGTAAAGAAATCCAAAGCTCATTCACTCAAGAGATGATGTGAATGGCTAAATGAGATGATGCTTGTATGCTCTAATGAGGAAAGAGGTTCCTCCAAAAGAATATAGGCAACATAACAATACAAATGAATTCTTCGAAATATAGTGCACCCATGGCCTCTTTTTATAGAAAAAGCTTCGAGGCATTATTCAACAAGTCTTTAGTGTAAACAACGGGCTCTTTAGGGCACCCTTACGTCTTTGACCAGTCCCCCACTCAGATTCAACTCGGATTTGAGTGTCAAATCAACTTGGTAGATGAACCAAAAGTGGGTGGAAGGCCAACCAAAATCATAAATGCATCGTTCTGAGGTATGCGCAGCTTTTTACATCCACAGTGGCGCATCAGGAGCATGTGCGCTTTTCCGACGTTTTCGACTGGCACACCTGCGTGTGCTTCCTTTGTATTCTTAGCGCATGCTAATTTTATAACTAGTTGTATAGTTTTGTGCCCTTTGAAAATGCATTTTTTGGGCCATGGATGAACTAATGGGTGTTTGAAGATGTTGGATTCCTGTAACTATTTGCGGACGAAATTCTAGTGATAACAGAAATTGTAAAAGGTTAATATAGCAAGAAATCACGTTTCCCAATGCACTATTTTATTTCTCCAATGCAAAAATATTCAGATTAGTGCCTTTAAAAATGGGTAAATTGAGTCTTAGAATAAAGAGTTAGATCAACACAGACCCTAGGGGTGTAATCCCTTCTACTTCCTAGGGTATGCCAATCAAAGTTAGGGTAAATCTAAGAGGGGTATACACACTCGTATTCCTCTTAGCAACCCTTGCAAAATAACTTGTAAACTTTATCAAATTAGATAAAGCTTAATGGAGGGTGTATACAACATATTCCTCCAAGGGTTTCAAACAACCATAACTAAGAAAGAGCAATAAATAACTAACGCCACAGATTTTTCCTTACCAATTCCAAGATATAGAGATCAAACCCTAGTTTCACCAAGCAAATTCACCATAAGCATCAAGAGAACCAACATCCAAGAGGTTTGCATCACTCATCCTCATCGATTTACCAAAATATAGCACCAGAAAACATTTTCACAAGAGAGAAACACCATAATTTTCAAAGCTAGCAAACATTTCAGCCAAATACCTCTCACAATGGGAGGTTTATGTTATGAAATGAGATTCACATGATCTCTATTTATACAAAAACTTTAAACATAGTTTGTCCACTAAGCAAGGTAAAACATAAAAAACAGGGTCAACAACCCTTATCTTACCCCTTGAATCAAATAATAATATTTAATTTTCACTTTAACAAAAAAGAAACCCTAAAAATAAGATGACGTCACCCCTTTAGGGGACGTTTTGGCACTTGAGCAAGCCGTTGGAGAGGAAAATGGAGGTCATTAGGGATCCTTGAGCCTTTTCATCATGTGCTAGGGTCAATCCATGTCTCCTCTAGTGAAAATATGCCAAGTGTCAATGTGCAATAACTCCTCCACCATCAAACCCCCTCAAGCATGACGTCAACCCTCAAAAGATGATGTTTTGCCTCTCGTAGGAAAGTCGTTTAGGTACTAGCAGCTGGATAAGATCCTCCATGATGCCATGTAAGCCTCTAAAGTCATGTCTCTATGATCCGGTGTGTGGGCCTACAACATCCAACCTGTTGCGTCCTTGCCCCATGGAAGCCCAAGCTAGGTTTTTTCTCCCAAAACGGGCAACCAAGCAAGGTCCTGCAAAACAAAAGGGTATGCCCTCCAAAGATCTCAAGTCAAAGTTATCGTGACAAGTGTAAACCATCTAATAAGCAAATCACCTAAACATGTGCATCAAAACTACCTCATCAAACTAAAGAAATGCTCAAAACCCCTATACAATTGACCAAGTTTAAGTATGGGAGGGGTGTCATACAAGTTCTATTGGGTAGACCAAAGCCCTCAAGTAGGGGATGCTCCCAAGGATGGCCTTTCAAGGTTATGTAGTGGATAATGTAGATGGAAGGGGTTTAGATTTCATAGGTCGATGTGTTTCATGACATACAATAGCTTGTATTATCTCATTTATGGATGCCTTTGTAAAGGGTGTGTGGCACCTTCGTTTGCGATGCACTTTTTCCAATCCCATCTTCTTGCCATTCTTTATTTCTTTCATGTTTTAAGGAACGAGTTGAAGGCCACTATCTTGGCATGGTGTCCATATAATGACAGTGTCACTCACAAATACCTCACGGAAATGAGAAGGTTGGCTCATGATGAGACCCCCTTTCTCTTTGTTTTCTAACTGAGAACCACTACCCTGGCTTGGTGACCAGATGATGGTAATGTCATACCGCTAAATACCTATGATCGTGATAGGTTGACTCGTGATGAGACCTCCCATCCTCCAACTAACCCCTTAAGCATTCATTATCATTTATTTTTGCAGGTCCCCCTTTTCTTACAGAGAAGTGTTTCATTACTTTCTCGAGGAACCTTGGACAAAGCATCTGAAAGGTCTATAGCTAGGATTTTATCTTTTTTGTCAACAACAATCCCTCAAGGCCTTCAACCCCTTCTTCCCATGAAATGAGGTACATGCCCATCTTAAGTAACTAAAGTCAAAAGGCCTAGAAGAGGATAATATGATGGGAGTGTAATGTAGCAGAAGATGGTAAGTATGGTTGGGAATGGTACGATAACCCTTCAAGGGACCCCAATCACAAACCTTTCCCAAAGGTTTGCCACTTACTAGGAAATCTATGACACTCACCAAGGTGAAACATGGTCAAAATCATAATGTCCAAGCAGGCGTTCTATAAACAAAATAAGCTCAAATACAACATGTTTAAATGCCTTAAATATTAGGGTGATTACCTGCCACAATACCTAACTTGTACCACATGGAGCAAGTCCCATCTTCCTTCCAGAAGCTAGTTGGTGTGGTGGATGTGATGATAATGGATCAGAATTTAGTTATAGAGCAAGCTTCCATATGTGAGAGTGGACATTGTTGGTCATGTGATCTATCAGCACATTTGCAAAGACAAACTCGGAAATAAGAAGCAAGGGAGAAAGAATAGAAGAATTCTCATTAACCGTAATGAATAATGAATAATTTACACATGATATACTTTGTATAACTCAACCAATGTGCACTGGAGGTGAAGCCAATGCGCCATAGTGGTGGTCTAAAGTGATCTGGACACACACCAGTAGTTACAGGAGTGAACTGCCACCTAGTCTAGTCTCTCGGGAAGTTACGGGAGTGAACTACCACCTAGTTGAGTTAACTAGTCTACCAATCTTCAGTTAACTGACTGAAACTAGGTGAAGTGAGTAGGAAATTAGGGAATCATGGGTAATGTGTTAGTCTGGTGATGATCCCAAAGACAATGTGCATTAGTTGGTGATGATCCCAATGTTGCACAATGACAAAACCAATGCCGCGTCTGGACTCCACTCAACTAGTCAAACTAAAGTGAAAATTGAAGAGAATATTCTCCCTAAACTTTAGGAGACTGGATAAAGACTAATAAACATAGGAAAAACCTTAGGAAAGAAAAATCCTAGGTGTGGGTGAAGTAACTCCAACAAGTTCAACATTTTCTTGCAAGTACACGACACTTTAGAAACCTCCCCTCATCAACAAGACTCTTTTCCAAGCCTCTTTCAACTTCCAAACTTGACCTATAGGGGTTTCACTTTCCATCACTCCACTTTCCGTCTCAATCCCCCTAGGGTCACTGAGATTCCCCCCTTGTGGTGAATTATCATCAGTGAAGCAAGCAGGGTATCTATATAATGTGACATTGGGTAGCTACTCCCATAGTTGTCTCACACTTGTGGATTGGGTAGGGCTTTGCCCAACATACAATCAGTGGAATAACAATCACATAATTGAATTACAATGAATTGCTAGTAGATAAAGCAAGAAATCCAAATGCCTGATGATATTTTCCCTTATTGCCTAACCTCATCATCAATGAACAATTAGAAAAAACTAAGATACACATGGAGCTTGCTTAAAATTATATCTTTCCTATTATATCTAAACACCTACATAAATTAATATTAATGTTTGCAACGAAAATGTATCTATATTCCTCGGCAAACAACTTCAAGAAATACAATTAATTAAGTATATATTTCTTGATCTTATAAAAATAGATTTTACGTCTTCTCTAAAATGCTTCTGTTCAGCCTTTATTGAACATGGAGACACCAAAAACGAGTGGCGTCTAGCGAAAGGTGCAATGGAACCTAGAGGGATTCGTCATGGGCATTCCTCCTACTCAGACAGAGCAGGTTCCAGAGTGTCTACAGAGGCACACTTTTTGTGTCCCTGGCCAGATTTGAGCTCTTCGGGGGTGCGTGGCCTGAGCTATAGTATGCCATCATGAGCAGCATGGTCCACGTGACTAGGAGATAGTTAGACTCCAGTGTTGTACTTAGAGAGATATGGATGCAACCTTTAGTCTGATTTTGTATGGCTTATGAAGCCGATTTTGTATACTTAACTAGACCTCTATTAGCCCTAGATCACTTCTTTGGTACCACTTAACTTTATTTGACCTACCTTGACTTTACCTTTACTGTTACCTGGACTGAACATCTTCAGCCAACATATATGCCAGTAAATTTATTAAAATGCATAAAACTAATCCTAATCCTAAAGCTAGAATAGACATCCATAGGTGAAGAAACCAGAAAGCAAAAATAAATAAAAATAATGCAAGTGTTAGTCCTTGGGCATTGCTAGGAAATTTAAAACACTACATTATCCATATATATTAACTATTTGAAATAAAATCATGCCCTCTTTAATTGGGAAACTCAAAGACGGTTTCAAAAATAATTCCTAATTACCTGAAAGAATAGAGAGTAAATTATCATTGAACATTCATCCTTCTACGAAAGAATGGACATCCATTGGCAAAAATAATTCCTAATTACCTGAAAAAATAGAGAGTAAATTATCATTGAACATTCATCCTTCTACGAAAGAATGGACATCCATTGGCAAAAATAATTCCTAATTACCTGAAAGAATAGAGAGTAAATTATTTCTAGAAACCTTCAGTCACCTTCAACTTCTATCTAATTTCTGTAAGCTAATTTCCACCCTTAATTTCTATAGCAGTTGGTGCCACTTAATACCCATGAAAATGAAAACTAAAACCAAAAATAGAACACTCACAAGCCACCTACACACGCCACCCACACCACCGCTCTCAAACCTTAAGAAACATAAGTAAGAGTGGAAATCTCACTATGATAAGCTATACACCCTTCTATTCCATTGTTGGGATCACACAATGGAAATACAAGAGAATCAATGATTGGGACTCACAATGAACGTCAATACTAAAGAATTACAACACATAACTAAAAGAAAATACAGAGTAGACATTCCACAAGAAGGAATAGAAAGATGCATAACAAATAATCATAGAGAAAAAAAAAAGAATGGGATGACTAATAATATAGTCTAGATGAAGAACTTAAGCATGGAAATTAATTTTTATACACAAATTAACGAGAACTTGAAAGTAACCATTCCAATACTAAGCACATTTGTACTGGGAAATAAAGGTTATGAATAAAAAAATTGTAAAAATAAAATAAACAATAGATGCAAACAATCTCCATCATTGTTATTTAGACAGAAAAGTTGATCACGAATGCATACAATTAAGAAAATACAAACCAGGTATTCAAAAAGAGTAAGTACACACAAACATAACCATAACTACAATGAGGAAAAAAAGGGAACCAGACTACTCAAAAATAAATACAAATGAGATGACGAGCTTAGGAAGCATTCCTAATAATCATGGAAACATTTCTTTCTTGTAAGGGGTTTTGCATGAGAAAAAAACATACAAACAACTCAAAATAACCAAGATATACCAAAGCAAACTTGTTCTCTGTTGATTGCATGTCAGACTGTTCCACTAAATTTCTGTGAAAATATTCCAATATTTGGTTAAATTTCTAATCACAATCATTCTAGAAATTAAATACAACACACAAGAATTTGTAAAAGGGAAAGAAGGAAATCTGTGGAAACCTCTCCAATGATGTTATTCAAACAAATAACAACACATAAAAAGATAGTCATAAAGAATAGACATTCTAAAATAGAATATTAACAAGGGATGAAAAATTCAATAACACAATTTCCAAATCTATGAGTAAGCATTCCAATATTCTGCTAAATTTCCAATCCATTTATTATGAAAATTAAATGTAACAAATAAAATTAGATAAAAACCAAAAAAATCTGAAAAAAAACATGAAAATTTGTAAAAACCTCTCCCTACTAGAAACTAAAAATAAGGCATTAATAGAGAAAAATAAATAGACATTCAACAACCAGGACTTCAGAGAGTTTAGGCACATACCAGGAATGAGAAAGAGCAAACAATGTTAAAAGATAATCACTCCCCAAAATAACAAGTAATAAATGTAGTAGGAGGTTAGTATTCTAGATAAGTCTTAACCAACACTTTCGTGACAAGTCTTCTCTAGAAGTTTCGTGATAGTTATGTCTCCATGGTCGGCAAGATTTCTCCAGCTCTTAGAAACTATGTATATAAACACCTATTTGGTGAATCAATAAACAATGAAGCTCTTAGAAACTATGTATATAAACACCTATTTGGTGAATCAATAAACAACGAAGTTCACAGAGCTCTAGCTCTCCAGTATTTGGTATTTCATGTCTGTATACAGTTGAATCTGTAGCAATGTTGTTGAGGGTGAGATAATTGCTGAGGATCTGCTTGGGTGCAGAAGAATCTGCAAAGCCAGAGAGAAGGCCAAGAAGCCAGAGAGGAGGACACAGATTACTGGAAGAACCGTCCGCTGAAGAAAGATTCGCCGCATGATGAATGGGAGAGTCGCCAGTCTCGCAGCAAACCGGCCCAATCCCCTCTCGACTGTCTAGGATAGCCCAACTAGCGATCCTACCTCCCAGGGGCGTAAAGGGATCTATCTCCTCTTGGTTACCCTCTAGCAACTTGGGTCTGTGTTTTTTGGGAATTCAAGATCTAGATCTAAAGATCTAAACGCTCTCTCTCACAAATCTGAGCGATCAACGTATATCAGTGAACAACCTTCGAAAGGCAACAACTATTTCACTTCGTGGAAAGCGCCATGGGCCATGGTTTCAAGAGAATTTGTTGAAATAAATCAAGACTTTAAAGGGAATCCTTTTTCCTTTCATCTCATATTGAAAACATGTTTGTGTGTAATTGTGCAAATGTTGCACCCTTTTGTATTAAAAATTTTTTGCGGTTGAGTTCTTATTTTCTCTCTGTTACTCAATTCTGTATTTTTGAGGAACCTCTGGCAACTTGGGTATGTCAACTATGAGATGTAGTCTCGTCTCTTGAAAGGAATCGAAGCTGAGGAATCGGCACAATCATCTCCAACCGATACAGAAGCAGGTGTAAGTTTAGAAGCTTAAAGTACAACTGTACGAATGTTAAGAGCAGATGTAGCAGCTTTTGATTGAAAGGTAGCTGTAGCTTCTGGCGCAGGAACTGTAGTTAGACTGAAGTTTACCGCGCAACTTGTGCTTCCTTTTCTTTATTCTCTTCTTCTGTATTAGAAACAGCAACCGCCGTACTCGCTTCCGTCCCCCACCTACTCGCCCCCTAATATAATAAAGGCCCTCTATCATTTTTTAGGTTGTATGACAAGCAACAGGATCTCCTCTGGTCCCGCACCCGCCACAGCAACCTTCTCTCTCTTCTGGTGAGCTCGTCTCCTATGTTGAATAAAAAGAGTCAATCGAAATCGGGAAAGCAAGCCCGAATAGTTCTATTAGCAAGCAGCAACCGTCTCTCTTCCGGCAATAGTGACTCTTCTTTTTAGCTTGACCAGCGTAGAAAACTCCAGTGCGCTCCTGCGCACCAATCTTGCTTGAAAGCCGGAGTTTGCTGGGTTGGATACGTAGTTCGAGTCGCCGCTGTGAACTGTCGAGTGCGCCTGTAACTAGCGAAAAGAGTTCAAATAAAAAGTGTACCTTCCGAGCTAACCTAACTAGCTCTACTGACTGGCTTTACTAATGGAACC
The DNA here is from genome assembly GCA_009831015.1 of Picea engelmannii. Lineage (NCBI taxonomy): Eukaryota > Viridiplantae > Streptophyta > Pinopsida > Pinales > Pinaceae > Picea > Picea engelmannii. The sequence goes on along the minus strand of ML781899.1, from coordinate 455,111 downwards.
TGACTTTCAAGCCAGTCATTAGTAATGAAAGAGCTTGAAACTACTTCCTTCCCGAAACTCCTCTATCCGCTTGACCTTGAGTACTTCTCGCTTTAAAGGACAAGAGTGCCGACTTACCGTGCGAGCGGAAAGGCTAAAAAGAAAGGAAATATCAGCAACTGAACCTGCTAGATGTTGTACAGAACAGACTGGTGACTTTGTTTTATGTTGTTTGCTTGGGTGGGCACTTAGAAGAACATGGCCTTCTACCTTTAGTTGGAAGAATGAATGTAAGTTGGACTTACTATAGCAACCCAACCCCCCAACCAGTCTTGTATTCTTGGGACTGCTTGGATTGAAGAACTACAGCCAGAAACCTTATGAGATCTATCCTACTATGGAGGCACTTTTCACTTTGCTATTTCCCTTTGAAGCCGCCTACACGATGAATTGAAGTGGGTGGGGTGAACAGGAACAACCAACTTGTCGTGGGATCATTGTGCGTGAGTGCATGGAGACTGCTGGAGATTATTGGTGGAAAAACGTGTATAGAGATACCAGCCCCTCCTACCTCGAGTAAGTTCTATCTCTATGACCCTTGACTTGAAGATTATGGCGCCAGCCAAAGACGACTATTGAGTTCTTGACCCCATATGAAAATCATAATGATTCAGACCCAACCTATCTTATGTTTCATATGCAAAGAAACTTGTCTTCGGACACCTTCTAATGGATATGATTTTTTTGGGCATTCAAGATCCAGATCTGAAGATCTAAACGCTCTCTCTCACAAATCTGAGCGATCAGTGTATATCAATGCACAACCTTCGAAAGGCAACAACTATTTCACTTCGTGGACAATGCCAGGGTTTTAAGAGAATTTGTTGAAATAAGACAAAATTGTAAAGGGAAATATCGAAAACATGTTTGTATGTAATTGTGTAAATGTTGCACCTTTTTGTATTAAAAATATTTTGTGGTTGAGTTCTTATTTGAGGACAAGGTTTCAATTCTCACAAGGTAAAGTGAAACACTTTGGGGTGCATACCTGCTCCAACTTCATACCTGCTCTCGAACCTTAATGTTCGTTGCCATCATAGCTTAGGTATATAGATAGTCTCGTTACCATCATAGCTTAGGTATATTGACATGTCATATTAATAAAGCTCCTAGTAACAAAGCTCATACTAGTCATAACCTACCACCACAATAACCATGACCAAGTAGTGGATTGAGATTAATTTATGACCATATAAGCTACGATCCAGGTTATTAGGGAAACAACATAGATTCAATGAAAATAACATGCCATAGATTTTTTAATTGGACTTAAGGAAACTCTCAATATAGGGAGGATCATTAGTAAACATTCAATTACTAACACTAAGGCTCATAAGACATTCAATCAATTCAGAAGGTATAAACTAGGTGGGAAGGGGTATAAACTAGGTGGGAAGGATTTGTTCCTCTCTATGTCCTATAGACTCATCAATAAAAGGTAGATTCTATAGACTCCATGAATATAAAGTATAATGATAAATAATAAATACATTCATTTCTCAGAGAGTGAGGGATAAAGATTAAAGTCATCAATTTTTTTTCCAAGGCTTAACCTCTTCATTCGATCTTGCACCAAAACTCACAGGGTTGAAGCCATTTGTATACATTTCTAACCACCTTTCCCTAATAAATCGAGCTTGCTATCGAAAATACAGGCCCTCCTTCTACATGGATAAACCAAAGAACCATCGATGCCAATTTGAATCAACCTCTCCCTAATAGATCGACCATACTACATGTTAGCACTAGAAGTTGCTCTTGAACTGCTCAAGTGCAAGCCTAGCACATCTTGAAAATAAAATGACTTGATTTGGATTATTTGGGTTTTAAGAAACTTAGAGAGTGGTAAAATTAATCAAGAAGGCAATGAAGCCATTGGGCATGCAGTCCAACAAAAACAAACTGTAATCCTAACTTAACATTTTATGTGCAGCAAATCAGGTCAACAAAGCTAAGATCAGTTATAATGCTTATAAAGAGATGGAAAGAAGAAATAAGAAAAACAAAACTGAAAATGATCAAAGAGCATCCTGATCTTCAATACATCTAACAACAAGAGGTAAAACTCGGTTTTCAAAAAGCCTTTCTAAAACTAATTCAAAACTCAGATAAGCATATCCTATACAATAACCCTCTCAACACAGAAATTGTAGACATATAACCTATAACAGCAAACACATATCCAAGGAGATGAAAGATGAGAAAATGATTTACACAAAAAAGAGAAAACAAACTGATATATAGCTTCATTGTCAGCTGAGATCTTTACATAGAAAACAACACAGGTCTACAACTTAAAATCAGAGACTTTCATCCCTTCTAGCTCCCTCACGGAGCTTGAAATATCACCCAAACCTCTTGGGTCTTTTTTATGTCTCTCAATCCCCTATCCAAGAGATCTTTCCTTCCTTGAATAGAAAATAACATCCTCATAACCTTAGGAGGTCGAATCCCATCTCCTCCATTGGATTCTAAACCTTGGAGATAGGTGGCAACAATCAAAGAGACAAAAATCCAACAAACTACTAATTTTCAAGAATTTATTGGAAGTCATTAATAAAATGTCTCCACCTCATTGCATGAGGCCTTTGCTGGAGCTAAATCTTAGGTGCAGGTGTCTCATTGGAAGTCATTAATAAAATGTCTCCACCTCATTGCATGAGGCCTTTGCTGGAGCTAAATCTTAGGTGCAGGTGTCTCTTGACATCTAAATGATCCTTGAGAAGCAATTTGAATCCTCCTTGACAAGTGGCAACCTCCCAACAAGGCGAATATCAAAACCGTGACCGCTACAGGAAATTAGGTAGTCTCGTTGTAAAACGGTTGGTAGCATCACTTCTATGTCTAATATCCCTCAAACCATAACACATTTTGAAAACCTAAGAGAGGTTTTTGTTACTTGGCATGTTATAAACAAAAACCTCCTCCAGTTTTCAAAAATACCTTCTTAATTGTTCACAATCCAAGCTTTAAATTAGTGACTCAAAATTGGCAGAATAACTCTGCACAATTTAGCCTCTGCCAGAATTTCGATGGCACCTTTAGGTAGCGCATGCTTGTGTGTCTGCATGAAATTCGGTAACATAAATACGTGGGTGATTTTGATGCTTGTAGCCTTGTGACAGTGTTTTCAATGCTTTTTCTTGACACTTGGCACCTTAACCAATCTTATGCTAACACTACCCATTTTACAGGGTTTTGGCAATGTCCACATCTCACTAATAGATCCACCGTCCTTCAAAAATAACGAGGTGGAAGCGAATTACTCCGTTACTTTTTTTAATATCTTAGTTTTATCCTTTTCCTATTGTTTAACAAAATGTTTTGTTTTCTATAATGAAACACATCATATTAGGAATTAAAACTAAGACTTTTGGATAAAAAAACATAGACAAAAAAAAAATCCTACACAATCCGTAACTATGAGAGAGAATGTATATATCTCTTTATTATACGATGCATGTGATTTGATTATGAATATTCAACAACTCAAACTAGAGACTCAGAAAACGAACAAAGAGGCTCAAACAAATCTCTTCAAATATGAATGGGATTAGCTCTATAATATAATATAGGGTATTTGATTGCCATTACTTACACTTAAGCTTTAATTGTAATGTAAAATTAACATATAGAAGTAACAGCCTGCATTAGATATACTAGTAATCAAGTGCATTCATTCAATATGCAGATAGGTAATATAGATCAACTAAATCAATAGGATTAGTACCCCTTATGTAGAATGTACACTTTACATATGCCCAATATGATATATAAGAGAAATGTATCATTAAGAGCTAACCTGAGCAATCTATATCTAATAATATAGACTCACATATATGTGAGCAGGCTCACATATGATATATAAGAGTAATATATCATTAAGAGCTAACCTGAGCAATCCATATCTAATAATATAATGGTAATAGAACTTCATGTCAAACACAACTAGTAACACTAAGTACTACAAGTCTCTAGTTAAGCTTCTTAAGAAGAATAAAAGCTCATCATATTCCATGAACGGGGATAGAAGCAAGGATAACAGTAATAGTTGGAGTAATGGACCTGTATGTAAGATTGGTTCTAGAAAAATCTTACTAACCTTTGAAAGCAGTGGAATCATAGTGTTGTAACGGATCCATATTCTTCCTAATCTACTACTTATTTTAATCAGTTAAGTAGTGTTACTGTGATTACTATCTTAATTACTATGAACAATGATTATATTATGTATAAATATTAGGTGAATTACGTTATCATTGATTACATAAAAAGAGATTTACATATTAGTCTCTATACCATTGATATGATTATATTATGTATAAATATTAGGTGAATTACGTTATCATTGATTACATTAAAAAAGCCTTACATATTAATCTCCATAGCATTGATAGAGCCAGATAAGTATACCTACAATAGAATTATCACCATAATGATTCCATGGATCCTAACGACTACATTACTCTTATTCCAATACAAGTGTGTTTCAATATGGTAATGTGCTCTTTGCTTACGGTAAGATAGTGACATAGGTTACAACTAGATTAAGCTTACTTACATCAAGCCTTACATCAAGCTGGTAAACTTAGTTCCACCTATATTAGCTTAGAGATGAATAGTTTTGATTATTAGATCACTTACTTGAATAACACTTATAAGACATGTTGAACTATCTCATACTGATCAAACAAATCACATATTATGCTAATTATGTTTCCCATTAAATAAGCAAGAGATAACCACCATACAAGTGTAATCATGCATAGAGTATAAGCTCATACCTATACTGTTCAAATAGAATACAAGAGTGTTCATTATGTAAATACATCAAGTCAAATGCAAGAGGTAAACATTGTTCTCCAACTTAGCATGGGTAATTACGTGTATTGAAACTAAGCATGAAGCTCAATACTAGTAGTAGGATGAAACCTCATTACTTATGATTATAGCAAGGGTAATTACATGTATTGAAACTAAGTATGAAGCTCAATACTAGTAATAAGATGAAACCTCATTACTTATGATTATAGCAATGAAACTAAGCATGAAGCTCAATACTAGTAGTAGGATGAAACCTCATTACTTACAATTACATATTCAATACAAGAGGTAAAGAAGAGTATGTGATTACACCACATAATACTTGAACCTTATCCAATACTAGGATATGCCCTATATAATTATAGAAATGCAGGTAATTAGATTCTACCAAACACAATGACTTACTTGATTAGGTGATTATTAGTAAGCAGTGATCCTTATCAGTAATTAAAAAAACACAATGATTGAGTATCAAGTACCACTAGTCTAAACATATAGGTATTGTTATATTCTCTATACTCATATAAGGGGAATACTAAGCTTATTAGTCTGAATTCCATGGAAAGGATAGAGCTCATATCACATATTGAATAGAACACAACTTTCTCTATATAATATGAATAGTCACTACTCGTTATAAGGGTTTCATACTCATTGATTTGGGAAAATACCTAATAATAAGCGTATATGAAGAAAGCAGGATAGCTATCTACCTTATACTAGTTCTATCGACAACCTTGTTTCTCTCACAAGCTTGTTCTAGTAATCTATGCTTGTTCTTTTAACACCACTGTATCTAAATAATGTGTTACTAATCTGTAACCTTGAAGTTGTTATGATTACAAGGCTCTTAGCTTAGTCATATAACAATCATTAAATAGTAATGAATACGGAATAAGCCATCATACTATCTCTATATGAATGATATCCATTGAATTGGTGTTATTTACATTTGAGTTGGATTCCTATGTTTAAATTACAAGGAGCTTACGGTATTCCAATAATCTTAAGTAGAATGAAAATGGAATCAAAACCTTGATGTTTATACATAGGTTGATATAACTACACCCTTGTGTAACTCGATGGAATTAGAACAGCCATATTCATAACATAGAATGTAATCAAGCTTAAGTAATCACATCTTAAACGTAATGTAATTAGGGAAATTACGTCATTACTTATGGTGAATATGGTAACACAAGCACTAGAGATATGGTCTTGTATCTCCTATGGAACCCATGAACAGAGATATGGTCTTGTATCTCCTATGGAACCCATGAACAGGTGATCATTAATTACAATATTACTTATAGCACCTCTTTGTTAGTGTGATAAGAAATACCAGCTTCTATAGCTCTGTTATCATTAGTCCTATTACAGTTGTGTTATGTCAATTCAATAAGCTTTTTGATTAAGATATGTTAGTGCTCATATTTGATCTTGCTTTATTAGGGAAAGTACACACTAGTTCAATTACAGTGGTCTGATTACAGATCTAACAAGTTTGATTCGTGGGAAAGATAGGTACTTGTTTGTAAACACATTATGCTTCATTGTAGCTAACACACCTTCTTAATACATAAGTAATAGCAAGTAAATGCATATCATAATCACATATGACTAATCATACTTACTAGGTTAGTTGTAATTATTGAATACTTATGGTGGTATCTAGTATTACACATGGGCATGTTCCTAATAATAAACATGACTACTTTGCTTTCATTCATAGAACTTTCTCTCATTATCTCTATAATCACTAAGTTGTACAGAGCATATCTATCATATCCTTTAACACATATGGATAAAGTATAATGGTGAATCACCATTACTTTACCGTAACTAGTATAGAAATATCAAGCATATCAGTAATAAAAATAACATTGTAGTGCATCTTCCATAATACAAGTGGTTGAATACTTACATGATGTGATACTTATACAAAGCCAACTCACTTGTTGTAACATATAAAACATGCAGACGTATAATAAAGTTATCATAAGCAATGGTACTTAAAGCCTGTTGTATACTCAATACTAGTACTCAATCTAATCAAAGTAATCAAACCATCTCTATTCAATAAGAGTAATAGAGACAGAGCATGTTGACAGATCAGTACAAAGGTTATGTATAACATATATGTGAAATTATGTAAGCTTTGAACCATTGATTACACCCTAGTAAGTTGTTTTCTTCCCCTAATGATTATCTTATAGTAATGGTTAGTAAGCTCTTACTAGAATGATGTTTTCTTTTTATGATATAAGCTCAACTGGTAGGTTGTATATTATTAATAAAGTAAACACGTTTGTCATTATATCATTACTACTGATTCCATTGGTTCAACTAGAGCTCTTTGTTATAGTAATTCAAATGAGTTTATTAGGAAATGTTATAGTAATTCAATTGAGTTTATTAGGTAATCTACGTAATAGAATAACATCATATTAGCTTAAGAGTTTATTAGATAATCTACGTAATAGAGTCACATCATATTAGCTTAAGATCAATATAGAGAGTATATTAGGTAAACACCTATGATCTAAGTGGAAACCATTGTTATATTAGCTTAAGATCAATATAAAGAGTATATTAGGTAAACACCTATGATCTAAGTGGAAACCATCGTTGTGATACGTATTGAGAATGCAATCACTTTACTGCTAGTGTTATGAATAAGCATAATGAAGCTGTATTGATCCAGGAATCTAACCTGTTGATTACTCATATTACCTGTACTTAGTATTAGTAAGATCAAAACTCCTTATTCTACATGTATTACTATGATTAGAACATGCTTGATTTCCATAATAGCTTGAACACACTCTTCTTAGCTAAGCTCTTGTTAAGTTGAATAGGCATAGCTTCTCTATATGGAATTAGAACATAGTGCTCTTATTAGGCTTATGATACTTACGGAATCTCTTTTACCCCCATTTTGTAGTAGGTAGTGTAATCGATTCCTTTTATTCACCTATCTGGGTATGCAACTTGTTCATTCATGAATTTCTAACTATTACTAGAAAAATAGTATATGATAGTAGTACAACCAATGGGTATTGTACTGGTAACACTGCTAACATGTAATGAATAGGGTTATGCTTAGGTTGTAAGAGTTCATGTATTCTCATAATGAGTGATATGTGATAAGAGTTCATGTATTCTCATAATGAGTGATATGAGTACCAGGACTTGATTTCGTGTATGAATCAATATGAGTAAAGTGAAAGCAGGTAGCTGGATACAATACAAAGGGTTGTTGACTACACCTTGAGCACTCAATATGAAAGGTATTGATTATTGTATTATTTATGCTTAATGAACCCTATTCAACTAATTATGCATATCTTGTACAGGTTAAATATTTATAAGATAAAGCATATTCATGTCTTAGCTATTAGTACTGATCAAACTCCCTATTAGAGTATAGAGATCAAGTATGGAGAGTACCAATAACCGCTCTAATCACATAAGAAACTATCCCTAATTAGGGAGATAAGGTCACATGTTGTATTCCAATAAAGCTTAAAGCTTGGTTCAGCTAAAACAACATGGCATAGTAATAAGCTTGTACATACAATATAAGGTTACATATGGGATTATAAGCACATATCGATAAGGTCCAATGTGGTTAGTTATTACTAATAGAAACACCAATGCTTACAGATAAACATCAACTTTCTTATGTCAAAACAACCCACCAGTATAGTGTATTTACCCTAATTAACTCTATTAGCTCTAAGGTGATGAGCACGTAATCACTGCCCCTATGTCACAACAACCCACCAGTATAGTGTATTTACCCTAATTAACTCTAAGGTGATGAGCACACAATCACTGCCCCTATACTGCTAAGCTTAGGTACAAGCTTATCATCATTACTTATGGGTATACTCTTACACTATGATTACCATTGAGATTTAATATGAATAGTAACTTAATATGAATAGTAACTCTAATAGTATTAGAGGTTTTTGGAATACTTGTATATATCACTAGTACAAAGCTTGTCATAATCTAATAGGTTACTAATTTAACAGGCTCAAGTTCCAATTCAAGCGTGTTGATCACTATGATTTTCATAGATAAAAACATTATTCAAGTTATGTTACTAGCACTAAAATGGTTGATTAGTCTGATGACCATTGTTTAACCACTCTTTCTATTGGTTAGATTACGATCTTACTTATCACTAGTTTCATAGATTAGTATTCTCCATAAGATAGATTATGTATTCATAACGAATCAGATATAAAAGTAGTTAGTATGAGTTTTATATTAGTAATCAGAACAGATCCTTAGTAAAGCTTAGTAATATACAAGATCTTAAAGCTCGGCACAAGCATTTCCATAATCTTTGTATTAGTGCCAAGTTGTTCAATGTCCATAACAACTTAGGTAATGTCAATGCTATAGACTTCCCAGTATATGAGTGATATCAACATATTAAAAATTCCTTGTTTCATCATTCTATAAGATAAACTATATAACCTCTAATAAAATTCTAGCTTATGATATGGAGTCATAGTATATCATAATTAAGATAAACTATATAACCTCTAATAAAATTCTAGCTTATGATATGGAGTTATAGTATATCATAATTAAGAGAAACATTGATTACTACCTAAATAAGCTCGATAGTTACAGTACAAGTATTCTACATAATATACGTACAAGTATTCTACATAATATACGACCCTTATAGTGATAGTGTAATCACTCTAATCTCTTTCTCATATGATGTGTGAGATCAACTTAAGCTTAACTAAGCATTGGCGCAATAAATATGACAAACATAGAATTCCATACTAATCAACCTCTCTCTTATTCGTCATATGTAACACACTTAGTATTCCTTATATGATAAGATGAATGAACTCCATTGAGTCAAGCTATGTGTAATGATATGATAAGTGCAATAGAAGCAATATGGTTCATCTCCATAATAGGTTGGTCTACAGGTTAGTGATGGCTCATGCTTAAGTGTTCATTAAATGATGACCCATCTTATTCCCGTAATCAATCACTCATAATGTGTTGTATGTTATCCATGATATTGGATACTAATCATAGTATGAGAATGAGCTAATCCCATAGAGATTCATATTCAACAAGGCATGATTTGTACGGAATAGGGTTTTAAGCTAACTCCATATGATTAGCTAAGTAATACAGATCTACATAATAAACAAAAGCTTTTACATAGAGAAAGATTAATCATACTAGTAATAGTGATATAAGAAATACCATAATGAATAGAAAGGGTTAATGAGCTCATATAAGCTTAGTATATACTAGTAATATCAGTATTCATCAGATTAATACCATGGAAGTGATAAGCTAACACAATGCTTGAATAAGAGTACATCATAGCCATATGTGTTAAATAGTGATAGGTATAAATCTATTACAACTTCTACTAATATGGAATGTAAGTTTAGTAATATTACAACTTTTACTAATATGAAGTGTAAGCTTAGTACATGATATACAGTACATCAATTGATACAGTATAAGTGAGTACGCTTTAGGGTACATCAATTGATACCGTGTAAGTGATTAGATCATAAGATTATATTCCATATCCTCACATTGAGCTTATATCAGTAAGATGTAAGAATTATGACATAACTATAATCAAACTATACTAATACAAGAACAAGAGATTATCCTAATTAAGGCATGTAGATTATGTGAACACTTTCCATAAGGTTATGCATTGTTTACTAATAACCAATACAGAGAAACAAGCTATCCTAATATATGAATAATAGGATAAGTTGCTTACACCATAGGCTCTACTATGAACACCATATATTAGCATTGTTCTTAAGCTCTATATTATAGAAACAACATACTCATATCATCTATTAGCATTGGTTCAGTGTATTTGCATAATATAGATCATAGTGATACTAGCATTCATGTTATGTTAGTTGTAATCACACTAGTAACATGGATTCAATCACTAGTTCCATTCAATGAAGGGTATGATCACTATTAGTTGTAATCACACTAGTAACATGGATTCAATCACTAGTTCCATTTAATGAAGGGTATGATCACTACCCGTTTCAAGTAGTTCGATTACCATTACTTATGATTACTGGGATTTTATAAGCAACAAAGACTACATACCTTAATTTATTATGAGTATCATTTTCTCTTATTACTTTATGTGTTATAAGCATGATCTATTACTATCATTACCATTACTTATCCTTACTATTCTATTGATATGCCACTACGATTACCATTACTTATGATTACTAAGATTACTTATAAGCAACAAGGAGTACATACCTTATGCTACTACGATTACCATTACTTATGATCACTGAGATTACTTATAAGCAACAAGGAGTACATACTTTAAGCTATTACGAGTATCATTTGCTCTTATTAGTACATACCTTATGCTACTACGATTACCATTACTTATGATTACTGAGATTACTTATAAGCAACAAGGAGTACATACCTTAAGCTATTAAGGGTATCATTTGCTCTTATTACCTTATGTGTTATAAGCATGATCTATTACTATCATTACCATTACTTATACTTACTCTTCTACTAATATGCTATTCTCCCTTTTTCTTACCTTCTGCTCTATTAGCTTCTACCTTTTTAGCTACCCACTGTGCTCTTCGGCTTTTAAGCTACTCGCTCTGGATCTTTATCCAGGGGAGGGGCCCCTCTGCTTTCGCTTAACACTATTTAGACCATCAAGCCTTAACTGAATCTCTCGATTTTTGCTCTTCAGACAACTGAAGCTATCTACTCTACCCTGCTCGGGCTGCATGGAATAGTTGGTTCATTCCAAAAGAAGTGAATAGTCTATGTACTCGCTCAGTCCCACGGAATTGGGTAAGCTCAAGCTTGAGCACACTGTCAAGAGAGGTATATTCTTGGCCTCAAAGAGTTATTGGTTATTAACTCAGGATGGAGGTCATATCTTGAAGCACAAGGGCGCCAAGGTAGGTCGAGGGGTACACACCAACCATTTAGCTCTCGACCAATTTACTCACTCATTCTTTATCCTACCCACCCGGAATCCCACCCACAAAAAAAAGGAGTTTCTAAGAGGGGGCCCGGATGAATCGAGTACTGCCCACCCTACTGAACTAGATCATTAGGGTTTCTATTAGTTCCATGTGATCACTATTCATTAGTAATTACTACCACTGTATTCAAGATGAACACTCATATGTTGTACGTCATATAGTACTGTGATTAAGCATATCCATAACTAATGGGAATACCTCATATGCTGTACGTCATATAGTACTGTGATTAAGCATATCCATAACTAATGGGAATACCTATGATGAGACGTATATCAAGCAAGAGCATAGGTTTTATATCAAGTAGATTACATAATTTTAATAAGATGCAATGGTTACAAAACTAGGTTTAAAGCTTGGATTTCTACATAACTAAGTAGTAACCAAATAGATCTTACTATCATAGTGATGGGAATTGAACCTATCCAAATGGTTATGTTGCTTAGTATCCAGATCTAATTAGGAATGTACTTAAGATCATAGGTATTTGTCTAGACTCTAATCAATCATGTAGCTATTACTTCTAGTTTCATATCTCTACCATACCCATTGATTTGATCGATTACTAATCTGAATACAGATAAGTCGTGTCCTTTATTTTACCTTTACTATGATATGTTCAACTCTATTAAATATAACTGATTTACCATAAGTAATCCTTGCATTATGGTTATGTTTACTCTAAACATATGGAATTACTGATACTGTTTAGTACTATCATGAAGGTGTTATATTAGTATTATTTTTAGATATGTAACCAATCATGTTATCATATTAAAGATAATAGACATACTTCATATGTTATGAGCTTCATGAAGATTAGGGATATAAGACATGTATAGTTGATAAGTTAAAAATCATGTTATCATATTCAAGATAATAGACATACTTCATATGTTATGAGCTTCATGAAGATTAGGGATATAAGACATGTATAGTTGATAAGTTAATTACAAGCTAGAACCATTGATTATGTGAACACTGTCCTTGTTGAATCCGTATAAGTACAGAGATTACAATAATTAGCTATATTTGAAACTATATGGTAAAGCAAGTAGAATCTAATAGAATACACACCTCTATAAATTAAGTTAGTATCATAGCTAACACAACCTTTATGGATAGAATCATAGGCTTTATGGATAGAATCATAGGTAATTCGATATGAGTAACCCATTGATTCATATCTCATACATGAAGTGTTACAGTAAGACGATCTTAGTCATAGATATCATGAGAATACAAGTTACACGGACTGTTCAAGCTCTAAGTTCAAGCTAATCGTAATATCTTACAACAACTCTATGAAGTAGTAATGATAAGTTCTTTCATTACCAATACTTACACGGGTATTAGTAATATGCATAATTTGTATGTGCTGATTATTGCTATAACGTGTAGAGCTTATAAGTCATATAACAGAACAACTTATAATAGTAGTGCACATAACACCTTATATTAGTAGTGCTTAGTTAATACGAGTGTTTAAGTTAATGTACTACTCATAATCAATAATGTTTACATTACACAAGCTTGTAACCTGATTAGAATAGTTATAGTAATATGCATAATCTGTATGTGTTGATTATTGCTATAACTTGTAGAGCTTATAACTCATATAGCAGAACAACTTATACTAGTAGTGCACGTAACAGTAGTGCAGAACACCTTATATTAGTAGTGTTTAGTTAATACGCTTATAACTCATATAACAAAACAACTTATACTAGTAGTGCACAGAACACTTTATATTAATAGTGTTTAGTTAATACAAGTGTTTAAGCTAATGTACTATGCATAATCAATGATGTTTACATTATACAAGCTTGTAACCTGATTAGAACAATGATAATATAGATTATGGAACTGCTTATCCAACATAGAGAGTATTACACCTTAGCAGCTTGAGTATTAACCTCATCGTAATCATTGAATATTAGTTACATTGGTGTAATCAATAGAGCTAGTACTAAAGGTTAGAGTGTACTTACTTTAATTAATTAACTCACATAGCTTGTACCCATCGTAATAGTGTAATCAACATGCCCATATGAGCTATAAGCATAACTAACTCCATTACTTAGGCTAAGCTTGAGCTTTATGGAACCAAGATGTCAATACATGTTCAGCTTACTTCATTAAATAAATTGTAATATTTATAATAATGTAATAAAAAATATTAAAATATATTCATTTTAATATCATATTTATTAAAAACAGAAAAAAAAAATATTTTCAACATTTTAAAATATTTATAATATTTTTTCCATATTTTAATAATATTATATTAAAAAAATAACATTTTTAAATATACTTAATAAATAATATAAATAAACAAAATTATATTTCTATTATATCTAATAAATAATATAAAACTGTTTAAAATCCATTATACATCTGATTTTGATTTTATTTTTAATTTGTTTAAAAAGTAACAACATAACTTTTTTATTATTGTAATCATATTACATATATTACTTTAATGAAAATTAAACTTTTTTATTATTGTAATCATATTACAATAATTATGTTAATAAAAATTAAACTTTTATATAAATTGTTGACCTACTAAATATTCATAAAAGTATTTAATATTTACTCTATAAGGCTGGGATCACATCCTACAGAAAGGAAAAAGTAAAATCACCTCTAAGTCCACAAAGATCACCTCGACTAGTCCATAAATAGTATAAAATATTTAATCAAAACTGATTTCAGGAGAGTATAAAATATTTAATCAAAACTGATTTCAGGAGAGTATAAAATATTTAACGGTGATGTAATAAAATAAACCTTTCAAAACAGAAAGCTTATCGGCACTGAAGTTCCTCCAGGCTCCAACGATCGAATCAAGTGATTCTTTGCGAACAGATTCTTTGCGAACATATTATCGCACACAACACAAAACTCTACAATGGCAGTAGTCCGTATTTTATGCCAGTGATTCTTTGCTGATTATTTAATTTCCTATTGTAAATTTGGAAATATATTAGGTTTTTTCAGCCATCTATTTTCTTTGTTCGATGCTGATTATTTAAACTTTTACTTTGAAACTGAAAGGAAAAAAAATAAACTTATATTTTAAAACTGAAAGAAAAAAAATTATTCTTTTAAATCGGAAAACCCATCTACTTTCTTTCGTAGATGCCGATTATTTAAACTTCTACTCCGAAATTGAAAAGAATTAATCATTTAATTAAACTTGTACTCGAAAACTGAAAAAAGAAGATCATTTAATTTTTTTTAATGAAATTTGGAAAGAATAAGCTTTGCGATTATTTAAATTTTTACTCTTTTAAATCTGAAAAGAATAGGTTTTCTTCCTTATCCATTTTCTTTTAAAATTATCTCTATACCTCTTGATTAAAAAATTGGAAAGAATAGGCTCCTCGCTGATTATTATGTACCCGGGCTCTTTACA
Source organism: Picea engelmannii (assembly GCA_009831015.1). Lineage (NCBI taxonomy): Eukaryota > Viridiplantae > Streptophyta > Pinopsida > Pinales > Pinaceae > Picea > Picea engelmannii. The sequence goes on along the minus strand of ML781899.1, from coordinate 439,757 downwards.
CACCGTCCGACACACCCTGGAAGTTGATTTCACCCGAGATGGTAGCCAAGACATTGATTGAGTTTTATCCCGAGGTATGTGAGAAGGATTACCTTGACCAAGTGACCAAGTGAGAGCGTCTTTAGGTCAATCATCAGTGAATGTGATTATGTGTGAATTAAGCCTCTCAATCTCTTAAGCTATTTTGGTCGCTGGCCCAGGAATTTTTTTTCTACTTTGAAAGTGAATGAATCCAGTTCCCAACCTATGGTTACCTATAGTTCGGATTTCTACATCTCCTTCGGGAACAAGTAGTCTTATGGATCGGAATTGACCAGATCCACTAAAAGAGGAATGTTGCCATAGATGAGATAACTATACCATATTTATTCCTTCCACCCCGAGTCGGGAAACATGGGGATTCTTTCTAATACAGAGCATTTTCTCCTCACCGACCACTCACTGTTTGGTTGGGCCAGGGTGGGTTTGGGATAGAAGGGCCGGGCCAGCCATCTTTCTTTGACTAGTAAGTTTGAAACTCTATTGAAGATAAATATTTTGGGTAATCCTTTGGGTATTTTTTTTATACTTTGAAACTTTATTGAAGATAAGTATTGAAGGTATTTTGGGTGTGAATAATTTAATTCTATTGAAACTCTGAAAAAGATAAGTTCTCTTACAAATCTAATCTAATAATGAAGCCAAATTATGTTCGTGATGGAGATTCGGATGCGAGAGAGCCAGATTCTTCTGTTCAAGATCGAGAACCACAAGTAGCAAAGCCAGCTAGTCAGCCAAAGCTATCTATCTAACAAGACAGTCAGTAAAAGCCAGTCTTAGCTATGGATTCTTCAGTCATTTAAGCAGAAGTTGATCCAGTAGCCTATTATAGATTATTTAAATTTCTACCCAAAACTAGGAAAAAAAAAATAACCAATATTATTAAATATTATTACAGACTATTTGTTTGCCCGACCCCAATTGTTTAATCTTGTAAATAAGACCATCCCAATTGTTTAATCTTCTAAATAAAACCCATAAAGTTTCATGAGGTGTGTGACTAAGAAAAAATAAGCCAACCAAATTATGGAGGTGACATACAATTACCTAATTTTCAAAAAAAAAAAATTATTCTATCTAAAAACTTTACATAATTACATAATTTTCAAAGAAATTTTCATTTATCTAAAACTCTAAAGTTCCATAAAGACTATCGTTATCCTTTTTAACAAAGGATTTTCAAAGAAATTTTCATTCTATTTTCATTCTATTTAAAACTCTAAAGTTCCATAAAGACTATCGTTATCCTTTTAACAATGACAGTACTCACATTTATATATATTGCTCCTCAGCGACATTATCGACGACAGAAAATGATACTCTCCCACGGCCACCAACAATCTGTGTATCGTTATCCTTTTAACAATGACAGTACTCACATTTATATATATTGCTCCTCAGCGACATTATCGACGACAGAAAATGATACTCTCCCACGGCCACCAACAATCTGTGTGTCCAACAAGAAAATTATTCTTCTTTTATCCATGTGAAAGGACAAGAACATTCTTCTTCTATCCATGTGTGTGAAAGGTCATAAAAGAAGAAAAAAACCTTAGCATATAAAACAAAGTTTACCATTCTTAGGTTGGTTTTGTCCATGATTTGAAAAAATATTTGTCATTATTCTTTTTTCTACCCTGCAACTAAAATAAAATAAACCGATACAAAGATCAACAACTTTCATTAAAATTGAAGTCATATATCACAACAATACCTGTAAAAAATAGTACAAGAATAATATTCACTCATTAAAAGAATTCAAACTGAATAATATTCACTCATTAAAAGAATTCAAACTGAATCCATATATCACAACATTTACATGTATATAGAATGAACAATTAAAAACAACAAAACCCTTAAAAAAAAAAAATTAATAAGTTTGAGCATATCATTTGAGAACATTCACAGGCAACAGAATAGGGGCGATTATCATTTGAGAACATTAACATAATTTCTACCCGACAACACCAAATCAAGATTTAATTACCTGTGAAAACCAATATAACCGTAGTTGCAATTGAATGGAATGGATGTCCCCCCAGTTGTAGTTGATCGATTCATTGTGAACAAAAAATTAATTTGTGGGAAGCTTGTGGATTCCGTTCTCTTCGTCTCTTCTTCATCCATAATTAGCCTTAACAAATGCATACAGACCTAACAACACAACATTGACCTAGCAAAAATACATTATTCAACGAAATACAATAACACAATGGACAGGCCCATCACAACCACACACAGATTCAACATTCATACACAAAATACACACAGAAAAACCTCATTAACTTAAAAAAATTTACAAACAGACTCACTGCTATATGGATAGATTGGAGAATTAGAGAAGAGAATGATGAGATGAATGAGACACATAAATTATATATATGAGACACATGAATGAGATGAATGGTAGCTTTTTAAGCAATGGCTAGCCAAATCTTTCCTGGTAGCTTTTTAAGCAACGGCTAGCCAAATGGTAGCTTTTTTGGATCAACTCCCGCTTTTTCTGCCTTATAGCTTTTTTAACCAACTGCCAGCCAAATCCTTTCCTAGGAGTTTGGATCAACTCCTGCGTTTTCTACGTGGTAGCTTTTTAGGCCAAATCTTTCCTAGCCGTTTTGATCAACTCCCCCTTTTATGGTTAATGATATAATTATCTAAACCCCATTTTATTGTTAATGATATAATTATCTAAACGATGATGAATTCAAATTATCTCCAAATTTTCTGTACACTTAATAAAACTAACGACGAATATTTTTGCATTTTTTTATAAGGTTAATTTTGATTATATAATATTTATTTTTATAAAAATTTTATTGTATTCATTTATTATGTCTAATTTATTTATACATAAAGTGATTATTCATTCAGATTCTGTACACTTAATAAAACTAACGACGAATATTTTTGCATTTTTTTTATAATGTTAATTTTAATTATATAATATTTATTTTTATAAAAAATTTATTGTATTCATTTATTATGTCTAATTTATTTATACATAAAATGATTATTCATTCTAATTTATAACTTTATTGATTCAAATTTATAACTTTATTGATTAGTAAAAAAACAAATAAACAATTTTAAAAAGATTTATTATATCTAATTTATTTAAACATAAAGTGATTATTCATTAAAAATTGATTAGTAAAAAAACAAATAAACAATTTTAAAAAGATTTAGTATGTCTAATTTATTTAAACATAAAGTGATTATTCATTAAAAATTGATTAGTAAAAAAACAAATAAACGATCTAAAAAAGATTTATTATGTCTAATTTATTTAAATATAAAGTGATTATTCATTCAAAACTGATTAGTAAAAAAACAAATAAACAATCTAAAAAAGATTTATTATGTCTAATTTATTTAAACATAAAGTGATTATTCATTCAAATTTATAATTAAAATTTATAATCTTATTGATTAGTAAAAAAATAAATAAATAATCAAAAAAGATTATTATGACTTATTAGGTCTAATTTATTTAAATATAAAGTGATTATTCATTCAAAATAATCTTATTATTTAAATATAAAGTGATTATTCATTCAAAATAATCTTATTATTTAAAGATAAAGTGATTATTCATTCAAAATAATCTTATTATTCAAAATAATCTTATTATTTAAAATAATCTTATTATTTAAACATAAAGTGATTATTCATTCAAAATAGTCTTATTATTTAAAGACTAAAATGATTATTCATTCAAAATAATCTTATTATTCAAAATAGTCTTATTATTTAAAGATAAAGTGATTATTCATTCAAAATAATAGTCTTAATCTTATTATTCAAAATAGTCTTATTATTTAAACATAAAGTGATTATTCATTCAAAATAATAGTCTTATTATTTAAAGACGAAAATGATTATTCATTCAAAATAATCTTATTATTCAAAATAGTCTTATTATTTAAAGATAAAGTGATTATTCATTCAAAATAATCTTATTGTTTAGTAAAAAACAAATAAACAATCAAAAAAATTCTAAAAATTATTTTTAGAAAATTTTCACTGTAAATTTTTTTATGTATTATAGTTGGTAAATATTTTTGCATATTTTTCTCATGTTAATTCTAATTATATAAAATTTATTTTTATAAAATTTTTAACGTATTATAGTTAGGTGATTATTCATTCAAAATAATTTTATTATATAAAATTTATTTTTATAAAAATTTTAACGTATTATAGTTAGGTGATTATAGTTAGGTGATTATTCATTCAAAATAATCTTATTGTTTAGTAAAAAAACAAATAAACAATCTAAAAAAAATTCTAAAAATTATTTTTAGAAAATAATCTTATTGTTTAGTAAAAAAACAAATAAACAATCTAAAAAAATTCTAAAAATTATTTTTAGAAAATTCACTGTAAAATTTTTTTATGTATTATAGTTGGTAAATATTTTTGCATATTTTTTTCTCATGTTAATTCTAATTATATAAAATTTATTTTTATAAAATTTTTAGTGTATTATATATTTTTGCAAAAAATTTTATGCATTATAGTTGGTAAATATTTTTGCATATTTTTTTCTCATGTTAATTCTAATTATATAAAATTTATTTTTATAATTTTTTTATGTATTATAGTTGGTAAATATTTTTGCATATTTTTTTCTCATGTTAATTCTAATTATATAAAATTTATTTTTATAAAATTTTTAGTGTATTATATATTTTTGCAAAAAAATTTTATGTATTATAGTTGGTAAATATTTTTGCATATTTTTTTCTCATGTTAATTCTAATTATATAAAATTTATTTTTATAAAAATTTTAGTGTATTATATATTTTTGCATATTTTTTTCTCATGTTAATTCTAATTATATAAAATTTATTTTTATAAAATTTTTAACTTTAATTATATAAAATTTATTTTTATAAAATTTTTAACTATAATATGTGAGCCTGCTCACATATATGTGAGCCGGCTCACATATATGTGAGCCGGCTCACATATATGTGAGCAATGTTAATTCTAATTATATAAAATTTATTTTTATAAAAATTTTAACTTTAATTATATAAAATTTATTTTTATAAAATTTTTAACGTATTATAGTTAGGTGAATATTTTTTCATATTTTTTTTAATGTTAATTTTAATTATATAAAATTTATTTTTATAAATTTTTTGTTAAAAAATAAAAATAAAAGTACAAATAAAAATTGTTTAAAAATTAAAAATTTCAATAATCTTAAATAAATAAAAAATTAATCCCTTTCCCATTATAAATATATAAATATTAAAGATTCCAATAATCTTAAAAAATAAAAATAAAAAATTAATCCCTTTCCATTATAAATTTATAAATATTAAAAAATTCAATAATCTTAAAAAAAAAATAATAAAAAAAAATTAATCCCATATAAATTTATATAAATATTAAAAATTTCAATAATCTTAAAAAAATAAAAATAATAAAAAAAAAATAATCCCATATAAATTTATAAATATTAAAAGTTCCAATAATCTTAAAAAAATATATATAAAAAATTAATCCCATAAGTAAAATAGATCTAAGCTAGCTTTTATTAAAATTCATTTATTTCTAATAATCCTTTAAAAGTATATAATTCTTTTATTAAAATTCATTTATTTCTAATAATCCTTTAAAAGTATATAATTTATGGTTGTCAATGTGCCCAAATACATGTATACTTATAATACATGTATACTTATAAGTAGTTGTAGTTTAAGTTGGCACAAGTTAGAGCACCATAAAACTAAGTAAATTTGAAAAAAAAAGTAATTTTAAATACATCATTCCCATTTTTCCATACAAATTTTTTCCGCATTTTTCCATATTAATAAGTAAATTTGAAAAAAAAAGAGTAATTTTAAATACATCATTCCCATTTTTCCATATAAATTTTTTTAAATTTTTTTTTTATTCGCATTTTTCCATATTAATAGATCTAAGCTAGCTTTTATTAAAATTCATTTATTTCTAATAATTCTTTAAAAGTATATAATTTATGGTTGTCAATGTGCCCAAATACATGTATACCCATTTTTCCATATAAATTTTTTCCTTATTCGCATTTTTCCATATTAATAGATCTAAGCTAGCTTTTATTAAAATTCATTTATTTCTAATAATCCTTTAAAAGTATATAATTTATGGTTGTCAATGTGCCAAAATACATGTATACAAATACATGTATACTTATAATGTATACTTTAAAAGTATATAATTTATGGTTGTCAATGTGCCAAAATACATGTATACAAATACATGTATACTTATAACTTATACTTATAAGTAGTTGTAGTTTAGGTTGGCACAAGTTAGAGCACCATAAAACTAAATAAATTTGAAAAAAAAAGTAATTTTAAATACATCATTCCCATTTTTCCATATAAATTTTTTCAGTATTGCATTTTTCCATATTTTTCTATATAAAAACAAGAGCTCTATTTTAACCCGTCCTTATGCTTCATGAACCTCAATGATCAATTTTTCCATATAAATTTTTTCCGTATTCCCATTTTTCCATATAAATTCTTTCCGTATAAAAACAAAAGCTCTATTCTAACCAATTCTTATGCTTCATGAACCTCAATGAAGCATGGGAGGTTGTTTTTTTTTTTTTTAAATAAAAAAGTTGGAACCTGTTATATTGACATAAGCATAGTACAGCATTGTTGGGGATGCCAGCTGTCCCGCCTTAGCAGGAAACCGAGGCAGCTGGACATCCCTGTCCCCATATCATCATCCTTGCAGAACAGTCTGAGAGTATCAAAATTAACACGACTATCTCCTGCCCGTAGGAAACCGGGAGTAGCAAAATTGAAACTAGTGCTTGCAGCTAAAACTAGAGCGGAAAGAAAACTAACTATCTTCAGGCATGTACCAGTAAAACAAAAACAGAGACAAAGCTGGGGCTTAAACATCAGGGGACCTCGGATCCCAGGAGAGCGTCGGCAGCTTCAGTGTCCTCCATCGTGCAGGGAAGGCGTACGCTCTGGTGCATGTTGGACACTATTTCTTCAGCGTGGCTCTGGAATGCGCGGCGAAGAACAGGTCTATTCTCTGCTCCAGCCGCTCGATGCGAAAGACCTGGTCCTCGAGGAGATTGCGCACATCAAAGAGGAGGCTGAGGTAGTCCGCGTGGGGTGAGGGTGGCTGCGTTGGGCTAGTGTCTGCCTTCTCTTCCGGCGCATGAGTTCCTGTGTCGTTTCGGATGGGCTCAGGAGGAGCCTCCTCCTCCACATAGCAAGGAGTGTAAGGTGCCTCGTTTCCACTGTCGCCGGGGTTGCACTGCACCCCTGCCATTCCTGAAGCGCTGTCCACACCCATACACGAGCGGGGGTTCCAGTTTCCTGGGGCTGTAAACCAGGTATATTCGGGGGGGCTCTCCTATCCTACGTCCGGGATAACCTCCTCTACAATTGCCATGCCCCGCCTTCTTCTCCTTCTGGCAGCGACTGCCATTGCTTTTTCAAAAACCTCCTTGCGTTTTCGCCTCGACTTTACGGCATGCCAGGCCGCTCCCCGTCTCGGTGTGCCCCTGAGTCGTGGCATGGCGATGCCAGGTAATAATGCGGCCAAGCGGTTCAGCCTCTTCAAACGGATAGGAATGAGCTTGCTGTGGAGCGAATTTCGCTGCAAGACACAGGGTCGCGAGAGCTCTCGGTCTCCCGGAGGTTCACTGCGTACAATGAACCTGAGAATGATGTCAATTGCGATATACCACCCCATCGCTGCTTGCATTAAACGTTGAACCTTGGTGCGGGTACCTTCGCCTTGTGCGAGCAGGCTCCGCAGGTGAATGCGCCTGTGGAAATTCATGGTGAGTTAATATGAATTTGACGTGAGCCGGTGGGCGCCGTGCCTCCCCGTCCCAACTCGCAGCCACGTGGTCTCCTTTGCCTCGCTGTCACCCCATCCGGGGAAAGCATGGGAGGTTGTTACCAAAGAGTGAATACTTCCATTCCGATGGAAACAAGAGCTCTATTCTAACCAATTCTTATGCTTCATGAACCTCAATGACCCATGGGAGGTTGTTACCAAAGAGTGGATACTTCCAAGTGTTGGAGGTAAGGAAAAGCTAACAACAAATGTTTGAAGCCCGTTTCCCAACTAACATTGAAAAATGACCCAACCAAAACATGTGTTTTACTATTTCATCTTTATCATGATGAATGTTTGAAGCCCGTTTCCCAACTAAAAATGAAAAATGACCCAACCAAAACATGTGTTTTACTATTTCATCTTTATGATGAAAAGAGAACTTAGGTTAAAATAGGACCCAACCAAAGCATGTATTTTACTATTTTATCTTTATCACGAAAATAGATGTTTATCACGAAAATAGATGTTTATGGCAAAAAGAGAACTTAGGTTGGAGTAGGACCCAACCAAAGCATGTGTTTTACTATTTCATCTTTATCACAAAAAGAGAACTTGGTTGGGTGACTCTTGAGTACTTTAGTGGAGAAAACTTAGGTTGGAGTAGGACCCAACCAAAGCATGTGTTTTACTATTTCATCTTTATCACGAAAAGAGAACTTTGGTTGGGTGACTCTTGAGTACTTTAGTGGTTATTGAAACTTTAGTGGTTATTGAGGGGAAGGCCAACCAAAATCAAGGACCAAGGAAAAAAATATTTCTTATAATTCATGGTTTCAATGAGTATTAAAAACAAAATAACCTAGTGGTATTCGTAGAAGGAAGCCCCCAAACTTTGTTTAATTGAAAATAATCTAGTGGTATTCGTAGAAGGAAGCCTCCAAACTTTGTTTAGTTGAACATTTGAGATCAATTGGAAACTCAACCATACCCATCAATTGGCCTTTACATCATGAGTTTTGATGTCAAAGAGATCCCCATCCTTAACAATTCATTCCTTTCTTGATGATTCCCTTCATGAGTCTTGACATCAAAGAGATCCCATCCTTAACAATGCCTTTAAGATTACATTGGACAAAACCCAAGCAATTACCCATCAATTGGCCTTTACATCATGAGTTTTGATGTCAAAGAGATTCCCATCCTTAACAATTCATTCCTTTCTTGATGATTCCCTTCATGAGTCTTGACATCAAAGAGATCCCATCCTTAATAATGCCTTTAAGATTACATTGGACAAAACCCAAGCAATCTATGTCAATCATTTTACATCAAAGAGATCCCATCCTTAATAATGCCTTTAAGATTACATTGGACAAAACCCAAGCAATCTATGTCAATCATTTTACTGCCTTATCCTTAATAATGCCTTTAAGATTACATTGGACAAAACCCAAGCAATCTATGTCAATCATTTTACTGCCTTTAAGATTACATTGGACAAAACCCAAGCAATCTATGTCAATCATTTTACCCATCAATTGGCCTTTACATCATGAATTTTGATGTCAAAGAGATCCCCATCCTTAACAATTCATTCCTTTCTTGATGATTCCCTTCATGAGTCTTGACATCAAAGAGATCCCATCCTTAACAATGCCTTTAAGATTTCAAAGAGATCCCATCCTTAACAATGCCTTTAAGATTACATTGGACAAAACCCAAGCAATCCATGTCAATCATTTTACCCATCAATTGGCCTTTACATCATGAGTTTTGATGTCAAAGAGATCCCCATCCTTAACAATTCATTCATTTCTTGATGATTCCCTTCAAGAAAAGAGATCCCCATCCTTAACAATTCATTCATTTCTTGATGATTCCCTTCATGAGTCTTGACATCAAAGAGATCTCATCCTTAACAATGCCTTTAAGATTACATTGGACAAAACCAAAGCAATCTATGTCAATCATTTTTCATTAAATTGCACAATGGGACAACCACCATATACAATGCTCATTAAAAGACATGCTAATTTATAATCCTTAACAATGCCTTTAAGATTACATTGGACAAAACCCAAGCAATCTATGTCAATCATTAGGCGATAGAAACGGAAGAGGTAGTGAAGAAGGCCTGAAGTAAACATGAGCATTAGATTGTGAAGGAGTTTACTTGCCTACGCACGTCTGCGGCCAGGAGTCAACTCAAGTGGATAAACCCAAGGTACCTAAACTGAACTACCCACAGTCACAGCGAGGGCTTTAGCTGCAGGTATCTTCCTGATTGCTCTGGGTTCAAAGTTCATTGTTCGAGATCCAATGCTTGTTTATGATCCACCAACAGCAGGAGAGGGAAAGGCATCATAGGCAGAGACAAGAGCATAACCCATTGATGGCCTATAAGCACCAGTTGGATCAGGACAACCACCATATACAATGCTCATTAAAAGACATGCTAATTTATAGGGATATGCCACAATGGGACAACCACCATAAAATTGCACAATTGCACAATCTATGTCAATCATTTTTCATTAAATTGCACAATGGAACAACCACCATATACAATGCTCATTAAAAGACATGCTATAAACATGCTAATTTATAGGGATATGCAATGCTCATTAAAAGACACGATCCCCATCCTTAACAATGCCTTTCTTGAGAAGATTAGATTGGACAAAACCCAAGCAATCTATGTCAATCATTTTTCATTAAATTGCACAATGAGGCAACCACCATATGCAATGCTCATTAAAAGACATTCTAAGTTATTGGGAGTTTCTTTTGTAGGTAAGCCAATGCTTAATGGCTTCCTAGGATTTTCAAAAACTCCATGCTACAAATGCTCCCAAAATTTTAACCTGGGAAGGAATTAACGTGATGTTTAAAGGTTAACATTTCCCCAACCCCATTCACAAAGTAGGGTACCCATAGAGATATAATTTTAATTTTGCTACAAGACCGTCAATGCTTAATGCCTTCCTAGGATTTCCAAAAACACCATGCTGCAAATGCTCCCTAAATTTTAACCTGGGAAGGAATTAACATGATATTTAAAGGTTAACATTTCCTAACCCCATTCACAAAGTAGGGTACCCATAGAGAGATAATTTTAATTTTTCTACAAGACTTTCCAACTTCCCTTGCCCTCCACTATTTGTATGAACCACTTCACACATAAGGCCCAAACCTATCTAAAGGATTCACTCATACCCTTAACTCAAGGGCACTATAACATAACTGTCTTTTAACACGATGAAAACCTTTGTTCCCCCACACGTAATCCTAGAGAAAGTCTTAAGGATTTTCTCCATCCATTGAAAGGTCATCTTGGATGGGATATATTAATACAAGTAGCGGTGAATAAGACATTAAAGAAAGTCTAAAAATATACTTACGAATGACTGAGGCTTAAAAATCCATTTATCAACTTCTTTGTTAATTCATTGTAAAAATACATTCCAAAGATCAAAATACATTCCAAAGATCTTATAGGGAACCCTAAAAGGAGAAGAGGATACCACGAAATTGAAATCTTGGCCAAGTTATAGCCAAGTTCATCCTATATTAGTGAACCATAGGGAGGTCACCTAGAAAAGTTGACAACGCTACATTTTAAGCATCGGTAACTTGGAGCAAAAGGCCGTGTCAAAAATATGAATGGATTCCATTAGGGTACACATACATGAACTCCTATGCCATTCCTAATTGTTCAAAAATGAGTCATCTATGAAGTGGCCTTTAATAAGTTAAAGAACAATTAGTCTCCATGAGGGAGATGCCCTCATAGGCCCTTCTAAAGTTATCCAGTGAAGCATAGAGCCAGGCACCTCAATTTCCATAATGTATAATTCTAGTGCTAGAGAGCATCCTTGTCTAATTGGCCTAAATAATCCAACCTTCTCTAATTTACTAAATTTTATCTAATTGGCCTAAATAATCCAACCTTCTCTAATTTACTAAATTTTATCTAATTGGCCTAAATAATCCAACCTTCTCTAATTTACTAAATTTTATAAAAAGACAATAAGATGCATATGAAAACAAGTCTCTATTGCTTAAGTAAAAGTTGACCAAAATCCAAAACTCAAAATTTTATAAAAACACAAGAAGATGCATATGAAAACAAGTCTTTATTGCTTGAAGTAAAAGTTGACCAAAACCGAACTCAAAATTGCTTGAGTGAAACGTAATTCCACGCGATCATAAGCTTTCCCAAAGTAAGGATTAATGAAAGGTAATTCCACTCGATCATTGCTTGAGTGAAAGGTAATTCCACGCGATCATAAGCTTTCCCAAAGTAAGGATTAATGAAAAGGGATTTCGAACTCAAGTGTCTATGGGCCACCAGGAAGGGCGCCCACCTTCCTTCGCCAACCAATAGGAGAGAATTAGCATATTGTCAATAATTACCATTGTAATCTGCCCTCGCTAGACCAGTTGAGCAGGGCATGTTGAATTAAATTTAGTATGTTAGTTTTGGTGAGTGAGTCACTTTGTAAAACAACCCTTGCCAGACAGCAAGTGCTTTCACTAAGGTAAGGCACTTTCCTTGTGGGTCAACGCCCACTTTTGTTATATAAATTCCCACCTTCGTTGGGCCAGGTTCGTTCACGGAGGGTGAGTCAGGGTCAAGTTTAGCAAGGCGTGGCAGAAATAAAGCAACAACTTCTTTTGTAACTGCATGTAGCTATAGAGAAAAAAGTCACCCTGGATAGTATTAAGAGGGTGCTCCTCTCTTTTGAATAAAGAGATGGTATTTTATGCGTCTTATTGTTTCCTTTCATGCTTGTTGTGTTTTCTATCCAGTTTGTCCTTCTGGTCTTGATTGCAGATCAACTGATATAAGAGCCTAGATCCAAGCCAGCTTCTACCCAACCACGAAATTCACAAGAGAGGCCATCCAACAATTTTTTTTCTCTCGGAGTCAAACGTCCTTCTCAGGACTTCCAATGCACCCTCCACAGGGTTTCTAACACGTTCATATTTCACCATTCTCCACATGCTCTCTTCGGGATATCAGGTTCCTTCTCAGTGCGCTCAAGAGTTCAATGATTCTTAGCACAACATCCAATGACAGATTGACATTCATGGTGAATGAAAATTATGCCACTGCGAAGAGATCCGTCTATAGAGGATTTTGCATCCACTGCCACAACTCAAATTCGAGATTTAACGATGGCTCTCCAAGAGATACTCCATTTGCAACAACGCAGAGATCCAACACCCATGCAACTCGATAAGCACTTCCAATTACCGAAGTTTGCAGGCCAAATAAATGGCGAGAATGTCGACTCTTGGCTTCGTAGTCTTTTCAATTACTTCCATACATGTCCTGAGATGACAGAAGAGATGAAGCTTTAGATCATCAGTTTGAAACTCGATGGAATTGTGAAGACATGGTAGGACACTCGGCTAGAGAATGATTCTTGGATCATGGACAGAAGCGACTCGGTCGAGATACAAACACCACACATTACGACATGGGTTGGATTCTACCAGGCTCTTCGAGAACCTCCTCGCCACAACAACTATCCAATTAGTCTGTCCAAAGCTACATAGATGTCTTCTGCAAATTGCGCATCTAGCTGCACATCAACAATCCATAAGAGGTATTAGTTATAAAATTCAATTAGATGGTTTATTAATGCATCTCCATCATGAAGTCGATTTGTTTGAGAGTTCTTCCCTGGAGAAGGCCTTTCTTCAGGCCTTGGCTATCAAGCGTAAAGTGGTTCCTTGAATCCACTCACCCCTGGATATGACCCTTCTAATGCTATCCCTTCTCAAGTTACCCCTATTGCCACCTCCACACCTCAACCGATGCCCTAGTGTATCTTCGACAAGACCAACTCGCATGCTTTTTTTGAATGTCGGGCACTTCAACACCTTCGCCCAAACAAAACTCTTTTTACAGAGGTCGCTCAGTCTGATTCCCCTAACCCTCTTGAAGTCCTTTCTCTCGAAAATCCTACAGAAGTTGACCCATATCTAAATCTGATGATCAGCAATGAACGTGACACCTCTTATGTGCCCTTGTTTACCCACAATTGTCAAATTAAGCACGAATTGGCTACTCTCATCCTAGACAATGGAAGCCAAAAAAACCTCATCGCCCAGGACTTGGTCAATGCCTACAACTTCCAACTACTCCGCACCCTGAACCATATAAGCTTGGATGGGTACAAAAGGAAGGCCCACGCCTCACGGTCTCCTAGTGTTGTGCAATGACCTTTTCTATTGGCCCTTTCCGGGATACTGTGGTCTGTAATGTTTCTCCTCTATATTGTGTTGACCTATTACTTGGACTCCCCTACCAACAGGCCTAGAATGTTGTTTATCATGTTAAATTCCATAAATACCACCTGCAACATGAGCGACGCACCTATGTACTCACCTCAACTACTCCTTGATCCACACATCCTCTAACCGGACAAGCGGTCATTAAGAAAGTAACTCTGAAAAAATATATTTCCTTGTGTTTGGTTCGTCCCATTAAACCAGACCATATGACCGACCTATCACCTCAAGACATGGTTCCCCTGCTCCTATAAATTATCAATGTCTTCCCCCAACCCATGGGACTGCCCCCATCTTGCTCTATTGAGCACACCATTGATATCATTTTGGAAGCCTCTTTTCCCAATCCCCTTCATACTGCCTCGCTCCCTAAGACGCTAATGTGATAAAATGCCAACCTGACAAACTTTTAAATTCAAGCCCTACTCCACCTTCATCTTCGCCTTATGTCTCCAACATTTCATATGCCAAAGTGGTTTTTTGTTCCAGGGGTCTCTGCAAGTAGGTTATGTACTCCAACACAAGTGCCAACATGTTATTGAGAAAGCTTCAGGAAAACAGAATTCTTACAAATGCAATATAGCAGGGCAAAATCATCTACAAAGGCCTCCCTTCTTAGTTGGAGCAGTTAATCAAACAAGGTGTATTAGACACACCTGTTTTTCTTCTAGGGAACTTGTATTTAAGGGAAATGTTGGGACAAATAATGAAGCTCTAGCTAATCCATACCGAGTGGGGTTTGCACATCAACAAACAAAAAAACACTCAGCTTACGTTCTACCCACACTTTCTCTCAGTGCCATCTTCAGGTAGTCGTTGCATTACCAACTACACCAAAATGTGCAAACCAGAGGCCTCATAAAATTCACACACCATTGTTCTATTCACCCGAAAGCCCATGTGCATCTCCTGCGGGACAAGCACCAATTCAGAGGAAAACATTATCAACTGCGCCCACTCAGATATGATCTCGAAACAGTTCAAGAAAGCATTGGAGAGAATGCACTACAAATTTACTTATTTGCTAGCAGAAGCGAGGACGCTTCTGGATCTAAACAAGGAGGAATTGGGCCACGAGGAAGGGCGTCCACCTTCCTTCGCCAACCAACAGGAGAGAATTAGCATGTTTTCAATAATTACTTTTTGTAATCTGCCCTCGCCAGTCTAGTTGAGCAAGGCATGTTGAATTAAATTTAGTATGTTAGTTTTTTGTTAGTGAGTCACTTTGTAAACATTCCTCGTCAGTTCAGTTGAGCAGAGCATGGTAGAAATAAAGCAACATTAAATGGAAGATGGTGAAAGGAGCACTTTCAATGGAAGGAAAAGGTTACATTAATTCTCATGGAGAATGGGTTGTGGGAGTTTGCAAATACCACTGTGGCCCCACCAACGGATCCACAACAATTGGTCATCTATAAGCAAAAGGATGTGAGAGTCAGGA
Source organism: Picea engelmannii (assembly GCA_009831015.1). Lineage (NCBI taxonomy): Eukaryota > Viridiplantae > Streptophyta > Pinopsida > Pinales > Pinaceae > Picea > Picea engelmannii. The sequence continues at coordinate 424,155 of ML781899.1, read as the reverse complement.
GGATCATCTTAGATGCAATAAAGGATCATTTGATTCCTCACCTATCTAAGAAGAAGTCAACAATTGAGATGATTGGAGATCTGATAAATCTTTTCTAGAAAAATAATACAAACTGGAAGATGGTGTTGAGGGAAAAGTTCAGAAACACCAAGATGACCAGATCAGATACAATGACCAACTATCTTACCAAGATCACTCAAGTTCCCGATTAGTTGGCAACAGTTGGGAAGGTCATGATAGATGAAGAGATGGTGAGGACAACCCTAAATGGTTTCACAAAGCCATGGGCCCCATTCATCAAGGGCATCGTTGCACGAGAGACACTTCCTCAATTTGACAAGCTATGGGATGATTTCATCCAGGGGAACATTCAGGAGGAATCGCTAGCAGGCCAACAAAAGAGTGATGATGAAAATCTGGCTCTTTCTAATCAAGAAAGAAAGAGCAAGGGAAAGGGTTCAGTCAAGAGAAGTATAGGTGGAGAGTCAACTTTACATGCTAGAAAGAAGAAGGATCTGAGCAAAGAAAAATGCTCTGCGTGCCACAAGAGTGGTCACTATACTTCATAGTGTTCTGAACGAAAGAAAGGGAATAGTAAGTCTCAACAAGTAGCAACATCTGCAGATACTCAATTCAAGGAGTTTGTTAATAGGTTTGAGAAGGATTTCTTGTTATTCTCTTGTCTTTCTAGCACAATTTCCACAGGTGCTTGGTTCATGGATAGTGGGGATTCTTGTCACATGATGGGGACACGAGAGTTGTTCACTAATTTTCCAGAGGACTTGGATCTGCATGTGGAGGTTGGTACCAATGCCAAGTGTGGTGTAGAGGGAGTTGGGACAGTCAGTTTCCAGCTAGAGTTAGGAGGTTCTCTGGAGGTGGCAGATGTGTTGTATGTTCCAAATCTCAAGAATATTTTTCTCTCAGTTTCACCAATGGAAGATAGGGGAAACACCATCACCTTCAAGGATGGTCAGATTCTTATTTGGCTGAAAGGATCTAGCCTTGATTCAGCACGAGTTCTTGATAATATAGAGGTAAATCTATTCATGCTAAAGGCCCAACCAACACATGCTCTGGTTCATGACAATGATGACCTATGCGAACTTTGGCATCGGAGGATGGGTGACTTGCATCATAGAGCACTAACTGCACTGAGGGAGATTTTCACTGGTCTTTCGAGGTTCAGTGTGGAGTGGCAAGGAGTATGCAAGGGGTTTTCTCTTGGCAAGAATGCCAAGGTTTCTTTTCCAAGCAACGAGAAAAGTTCCAAGGTGATCTTGGATCTACTACATACACACGTATGTGGTCTGATGTTCGTAAAGTCAGTGAACCGGTCTAATTACTTTGTGACCTTCATTGATGATTTCTCTAGGAGGACGTGGATCTTCTTCATGAGGACCAAGAGTGAGGTCTTCAATCGATTTTAGTAGTTTAAGGATCTCATGGAGAATTCGACAAGCAAGAAGATCAAAGTTCTAAGGTCAAATAATGGGTTGAGTACACCTCAAATGACTTCAGCTATTTCTGCAAGAAAGCAGGGATAAAGAGGTAGTTGACAGTACCTTACAACCCACAACAAAACAGGGTTTCAAAAAGGAAGAATGAGACTATTGTTGGAGCATCCAAAGCGATGATTCATGACCAGGATCTGCCCATGTTCCTTTGGGAAGAGGCATGCAATACGACAATGTATGTACAAAATAAGAGTCCTCATAAGGTATTAGAGGACAAGATTCCATAAGAGGAATTATTTGGAGTGAAGAGAGAGATTGGTCATTTTCTCATTTTTTATTGTCCATTATATATCCATGTTCCAACATAGAAGAGGAAAAAGTTGGATCCCTCGGGGGAAAAGGGATTATTTATTGGCTATAGTGAGACCTCAAAGGCATATAGGATCTGGATTCTAGCACATAGGAAGATTGTGGTGAGCTGAGATGTCAATTTTGATGAGGGATTGGCATACATGATACAAGAAGTCTCATGAGCCTACTCCAGCGACAAAGGACAAGGAGGAGGAGGCTCTGAAAGATTAGCAACGCTCATCAGATACTTCCAATTCAAGAAATCAAACTTCAGGTCAGGAGGAGTTGAGGGATCCATCTAGTTCTATCAAGAGGCACCTTCGATAGCTAGAGTAGACATTAAGGGATGATCAAGAGCATGTGGAGACTCTTGGGAGTCCATTCAATGAGAGTAGATCGCCCAAGATATTTTCTAGTTACATGGATCTCATGAGTAGCATCATTGATTCTGAGCCTACCAGTGTTGAGGAAGAAGTAGACCAACAAGGTTGGAGGGATTCCATGATGGAGGAGTAACACTCCATTATGAAGAATGATGTGTGGGACATAGTTCTGAGGCTAGAGGAAAAATCAGTGGTGGGCTCCTGATGGATCTTTATGATCAAGCATGTTGTGGATAGAAGCATAGAGAAATAAAAAGAAATGTTTGTGGAAAAAGGATTCTCCCAGAGAGAGGGAGTGGAATATGAGGAAACTTTTGCTCCTGTCGCTAGGTATACTTCCATTCAGGTTGTCATATTGATTGCTTCAGTTTTTGGGCGGCAAATACATCAAATGGATGTGAAGACGACATTCTCCAATGGAGTTATCGAGGACGAGGTATACATTGAGTATCCTTAGAGATTTAAAGTACATGGAAGGGAGTCTCATCTATGCAAGCATAAGAAAGCCATATACGAACTCAAGAAAGCACTACGATCATGGTACACTAGGATTAATGGGTACTTGTTGAGCATGGGCTTTACCAAGAGTGAGGCGGATCCCAACTTGTACTTCATACTTGTTGGAGATGATCCACTCATCTTGGTGCTATATATGGATAACATGTTTCTCACGGGTGCAGAGAAGCTCATTTCTATGTGAAAACAAGATTTGACTTCAAAGTTTGAGATGAAGGACATCACCTTGATGCATTTCTTCTTGGGGTTGGAGGTGTAGCAGCGCTCAAGAAAAATCTTCCTTGGATAGGTGAAGTATGTAGTGGACATTATGAGGAGATTCGGGATGGGGGACTATAAGTCTATGACTACACCTACGATCATCAATCTGTAGAAGTTGAGTGCTTCAAATTTAGAGTTGGTGGATCCTACTTTGCATAGAAAACTAATTGGTTCCTTGATGTATATAGTCAACACCATGCCAAATATTTTCTTTGTTATGAACACCTTGAGCCCCAGTTCATGATGGAACCTACGTAAATGCATTGGATAGAAGCGAAGCATGTGCTCAAGTACTTGCGTGGTACAATGGAGTATGGACTCAAGTATGTCAGAGGTGGTGGAGTACAGCTGCAATGGTATACAAACTCAGATTAGGTAGGAAGTGTGGACGTGGGAAAAGCACCTCAGGGTGATGCTTAAGCTTGGGATCAACAATGATTTCATGGTTCATCAATAAGCATATGTCCATGGAACTTATTGATAAGCATATGTCCATGGAACTTATTTCAATAGAGGTAGAGTATATGGCAACGACTATGGCGAGTTGCAAAGCAATTTGGCTTCGTAAATTGATTACAAGTTTATTTGATTAGGAGTTCGAGCCTACAGTGATATACTGCAATAATCAGAGTTACATCAAACTCTCGGAGAATCCAGTGTTCAATGACAGGTCCAAACATATTGAGATCATGTATCACTTCATCCAAGACATGGTTCAGAAGAGAGTAGTCAAGCTCTGGTACATATCCAACATTGTGCAAGTTGCAAACATTCTCACCAAACCCTTAGTGAAGGGTAAGTTTGTCTTCTTCAAAGATAAACTTGAAGTGGTGGAGAATACTATTGGAGATATTACACACTCACCTATAATTATTTTCATAAGTTTTACATTCCAATGTTGAGAACTCTTCCTTGGATGAGAATATTCTCTCTAGAGAATATTCCCCTACAAAATAGGATGTTTCTCTTTAGTTTAGAGTTAGTTACACTCAATTACACTTAGTTAGACTAGTGGAAGTCGAGGCTCAGTTAAACAATGATTGCATGGATCAATTAACTAGGACTAGGTGGCAGTTCACTCCAATGTTCGTTAGTGAGTGTCTAGATCTCTCTAGATCACTAATATGGCACATTAGTTACTCATGTATCCTATATCTATTGTAAATTATTCACTCTTTGAGTGTGGAATACGGTTAATGAGAATTATTTCATTATTTCTCTCCTGCTTCTCTTTTCTCATATTTTCTCTCCAACTGTGTATTTCAATTCCTAGCTAGATCTATTTTGTGCATGTTCAACACATTTACATGGTATCAGAGCCTAAGAATTTCTAGTAAAAATACACACCAGACTCTTTTTGCAAGTATTATAGATTAAAGAACGCAAAAAAGATGGATTATTCTAATATTTTCTGAGAAATATTTGCAGAAAAAATTGGATATTTGAATTCCTCTCGTAAAAATATCCAACTTCAAAAAACAATCGTCTGAAACAGAGTTTGAGAAGTGAAGTTATGATCATTTAAAATCAAGAAAATTTCATTGCTTTTCCGGAAACTACCTCGTGACTTCCAAAGTTTCATCCAAACTTTATTTGAATCTTCGTCATTACAAGAAGAGAAAGTGGATATGTGTGGGCATCTCAATGGTGCATCTATTTCATCAGATCCATGCAAACATCTACATCTTCAACAAAATCTTCAACGAGCACAAACTTGCACAATTGTGAGGTCTTCTTTGAGTGAAGGACATGGTTGCTAACAACTACTTTTTGTTCCTTCTCAAAAAATTTTATGCATTTTAATTTGAGGGAGTGTTTTTCCCATGAAGTTTTCCCTCTTTACTCGTTTTTTCAATGTCTCATTCTTATATGCATTGTACAATGGGTACCTAACATGGCCTTGGTTTTCAAGACCCATTCATCATGTAAACCCTAGTAGTGTTCAAGGGGGTTGTTGGAGATATTACACACTCACGTATAATTATTTGCCTAAGTTTTACGGTCCAATGTCGAGAACTCTTCCTTAGATAAGAATATTCTCTCTAGAAAATATTCCCCTACAAAATAGGATGTTCCTCTTCAGTTTAGAGTAAGTTACACTCAATTACACTTAGTTCGACTAGTGGAAGTCGTGGCTTAGTTAACCAATGATTGCATGGATCAGTTAAGTAGGACTAGGTGGCAGTTCACTCCAATGTCTGTCAGTGAGTGTCTAGATCTCTCTAGATCACTACTATGGCGCATCAGTTACTTATGTAGCCTATGTATATTGTAAATTATTCACTCTTTGAGTGTGGAATACAGTTAATGAGAATTATTCCATTCTTTCTCTCACGTTTCTATTTTCTCTACAACTGTGTATGTCAATTCCGAGCTAGATCTATTATGTGCAGGTTCAACACATTTACAAATACATTCCTTGCTAAGAGGGAGTGTCGAAGTTTGTAACATCAGACATGTATCTCCACCTAAGTCACCTGACACGTCCAAACCCCCCCTCGTGTCCCGAATCCTACGTGTCGGACACGAAACGATAGGACACGTGTTAGATACACGTTTAGAACATGTCATGTTCACAGGACACGCATGTCTTGAAAATAGGACATGTGTCCTACTCAGAAAAGGACCCCGGCTCATGTTTTCTCATGCAAGTTGTAGATGTGAGATGTTTCAATGTGCAACTAAGGGTTATTTTTCCTTACTAGTTCTATTTAAAGAGGTCCCCACCCCCTCCATTTTACCCGCCCTAGTAATTAATGGTAATATTAAATTGTTAAAGTAAATTTTCATCCTTTTACTTAAAATTCTAACATTACCATTAATTGTTTCAGGATGTTTGAGAGTGGTTCCAACCTCATTGAACTTCATATGGAGAAAGTAGGATTTTAGGTCCCCTTCAAAATTCAGCAGACATAATGGTTTTCAGGATTTCAAGATTGGCAGGATTGCAATGTTTCCATTGGATTCTATCATAAGAGGGTATGAAACTGGCTTTTAATCAAGGGCACTATACCCTTTATAACCTTGATGTTGGTGGCATCGATTATTGAACTCTTATGTCACGACCCCAGTAAAAAAGTACCCTTCACTCAAGTATAAACTCTTATGTTGAACTCTTCTCTTTGTCATCGTGTCAAGTGACTTAGTGGTGTATCTGCACACCAACCTCTTTCTTATTTGCAGGCACTGGGCATAGAGGAGTGGTTAAAGGGACAGACAAAGATGTGGGCTGTGTTTCCTGATGATATGGGTTTGGACAACAGTGTTGAGTTGGCAATGTCATCATTTATGTTAACTTAGTAACTTAGTAGTTACTAAGTTAGTACTAGTTGTATGATTGAATTTGTATCATCATCATGTAACTGTTTACAGTTTAATTATTTCATTTTTGCAT
>ML781899.1:350542-379289 GCA_009831015.1 Picea engelmannii | reverse complement strand
GGGTATCTAAATCTAAAGGTAGATATAAATCCCCAAGAAAATGTTTGAGGAAATGATGGAAATGTGGTGAAGCTGGGAATTATAATAAATATTGTAGGTCTAAGAATGTTGATAAAAAAAATGGATCTGATGATGCCTCTTCCATAGAGGAGAAAACCTCCATAGAAGAAAGAGGCGATCTTTACATGGAATATATAGGTGCACATGTAAATCGTGATGTATGGTCTATCGAATCGAGTGCATCATTTCATATGACTCCTCATAGGGAGTGGTTCAATGAATATGAAAAGTACAGTGGTGGTGATTTCTTCCTAGCCGATGAATCAACAACCAAAATCATGTGGGCTCTGATAAAAAGATGTGGGCTGGTATAAACCAGCTAGCAAAGGGGGGGTTATTAACTACTGAAGAAGGATGAGCTTGGGATAACCCTTGTGCTCAAGCATGCACACAAATATATTCACACCTATGACAAGCCTAGTACTAATACATTAACTTGTTGGTATTTCAATTATTGACTGAAATACGATTATAGTAAGAAAACACACATGCAATAAGATGATGGAAAGAAAAATAGTTTCCTTAGCTCTAGCATTAATCACACGTTAACGCAACGATTCACTTTCATCATTAGAGACAAGAACTACAAGAAATCTTGAAACACCTAACTTATCAATAGATTCCGAAACTCTTGCTCATTACAACATCCATTCATGAAATAAAGTTGGAAGTAATTCCTCCTCAATCCAATCATACAACGCTTTTGATGAAAAAAAAAATCGTCTCTGGTCCTCAACATGACTTCTCAATTAAGGTAGTTCATAAATAGTTCTTTACAATTCCAAAAATGAGGGTCTTAGCCAAAACTATCGACCCTTTCTAAAAGGTCAATCCTCTTATTTATAATGAATCATTAACTAAAAATAGCTATTACAAGTGGAAGCTAAGTAAAACAAAATATCGCCACATGGTGCTTTCATCTCTCTGTTCTCTAAGAATCATCAAATGTTTTTACAGAAGTGGATGACTCTTCTCATACTCCTACCACTTGACGAAGAGTTCCTCGCATGTGTTGGCATACGAGAACCTGTGTTGATCCATTGGGGCTGAAAGAATTTATTTCACTTCTACTACCCATTCTCTGTACTTGATCATTTTAACACTCAACCACTGCAAAACCACTCGAGCCTTAACCGGATGCTCCACGAACTATTGTACTTGAACTGGTGCCATGCTCTCCACCTTAGTTATCTCTCTTGTCCATGCTGAGTCTTTTTTTGCATGTTTCTTGACTATGTCATGCAGGTCGACAAAGTCTTCGGGTGAGCCGAATTTTGGGAGGTCGATGTCTTTCATCTTTCGATTAATCTTTTCCCAGCTTTTTTCGCACTCAACCCACTTCTCCTGAATCTCTCGCTGAGGTTCCTGGGAAATTTTTACCCAGTATTCAACCACTTTCCTAGTCCGATCGATGTTGTTATCCCTTAACACCTGAATACCGTGCTCTTCGACATCTCGCCCTTTTGGACTATGCTGATGTAATCGATCCTTTCTACTGCTTGGTGAGCTTTCTCATACCACCTTTCCATGTCCTTGGAGGTTTCTAGCGCCATCAATGTATCTTCTTGCAAATTGGCTATACCTGTAGTGAAAAGGTGTCGTTCATTCATGAATTTGGCATAGGCATCTTGGAACTCACTTCTCAAAAACACCGTAGCCTATGTGGAGTACTTACATTATTTTGGAAAATGGCGTAGATGCTCCAACTCCTTGAGTGCAGCGGCTAGCTCCTTTTCATCCCTTATTTCTCTATCCAATGTGGCATCCATAATGGCCATTCTTGCACTGATAATTTCAGATGTCTTGGCATGTTTATTGCTGAGCAACTTCTCCTCTATCGTGATGAGAATAGAGTTATTTAGTGTGAGCCTTCTCTTCTTAGTAGTCCTCTTCTTGATGGCTTTTCTTTTTCTGTCATATGCGATCGCTTGTATGTTAGTGACCTTATAAACAGGTTCGATAATTTGTCATTCTCACCAGTTTAGAGTATTTACCAGGTTATCGGCTGTATATATCTATTCCGAGATTGGTTCCTAGAATTATTCTATATGTATCGGTGGCCCAATCTCCATTTGTTGTGCATCGGTCAGTGAGGCATCGACCAAAATTGAAGAGTCAGGATAGGTCTGGTACTTACTTGGTAATCGGTTGTCGATATACTAATTTCTTGCTATGGAACTTCCTCTTTCTAACCTCCCAATGCCAGCTCATCCCTCGAGCTGTCCATTGGGGTTCCCAACAAGTCAAGTCGTTCATTGTCTAAGACACTTTCAACCTCATGTTCGCTTTGCAGATGACTTTGAATTGGAGCATCGAGACCTAGGGTAGATGCTCTCTCAAGTTCTTTTTCCTTTGTAATCTGCACTAGAGTCACTAGGGACACCTCTGAACTCTCCTCCTCATCATAGATGGTTATCAAGTCGAACAAGGGGTTTGGTGCACTTTTCCTACATGGTGTCCTTGATATCTCACGATGGGTTGAAATCTCTCCTGGTGATATGATCTGTGGTGGTGGAAATTCAAGGTTTTCTGGCCCGATGATTTCCTCAAGTTGTATTGGCTCTAGGCCACTTGGCTCTCCTTTGATTTATATTGGGTCATCAGTGGGAATCCTCCACATTTCTACAAGATCAAGGTCATTCTGCAACTGATCAATGATTCTTTGTGCCTCTGTAGTCTTTGTTGCTATGATCTCTTCCTGAACTCTAAGGGCCTCTTGATCCGACTTCTCTATTGTCTCCACTTGTTCATCCATGCTCATAGCCTTGAACCTGGTCAAGTTCGGGTTGGCCATCCTTTGCACTACCTCCTCCCAGTCCTGAGCACACTCTGTGAAAATTTCATCCTCAAATTTATCATGCACGTATGGCCAACATGATGATACCTGTGAAGAATGTTGGAGGACCAGGACTTTAGGGTCGTGCTTGCGGAATCCACCTGTTGGGAACCTGAATTCAAGTTGGCCTAGCCCTTCTTGTTTGGCTTGAGAAGTGTCCTTTACCAAATAAAACCCCACATGGAAACCGTAGGGTATGAAATCTCGCTTCTTGTCCTTGACTAGTGTGGTGTTATAGCCCTACAAGATAGTCTGATAGCATATTTCTCCCACAATGAGCCATTATGGGACATGAGCGAGTAGTAGATGTGGTGCTCTGGTGGCCCCGAACACCCTAATATAGGTTGATCATTCATCTAAATACCAGTGACCTACATTTGCTACCATTTTCTTGGTTGTTGTGGATAATATTGAGCATTCCTTTTTAAATAAAATAAAATGAATACAACAATGAATTCATTGGAAATGAGTGTGTAGGATTTTTTATACCTATTCTCCCATAGTATGCTGAAATAAACGTGGACAGGGAGCTCCACAACATGCCAGCTTAAATTCATGCAGGGGAAGACATTTCTCGCACAGATCACATCGAGCAAGTACGAGGCCATGTGGAAAGCAGGTGCTTACCCTTCTTTCGGTGTCTGATTCTGCTACACACAGATGCTCAATTGTTTGGAAATTATTGATCCCTAGTTGAACCTGCTTCCAAAGATCGCCACTGTGTATTCCAAGGGAATCCATGCTTCCGAAAACTTGGAGCAATCCTTCTCTCCATACAGTTGACAGATGAGAGTCATCAAGTAAATGTATGTCTCCCTCAGGTTGACTGTCCGATACCAGCCATTACTCCAGTTTGTAAAAAAAAAATCCTCCTTCCACCATGAGGCCATTACCCAACTGGTGTCGTGGAATTCGTAAAACTTCACCACAAAGTTTGTGTTTAGCCGCTCCTCTAGGTATCTGATCTTGTAGTACTTTTGGACTTCTATCGAGAGGAAAAATCTGACACACCCGCCATTCTCATCGTTGATCAAGCATTTCTACATGTTTGTATGGTTGATTAGCCACTTCAAAACCTCTATGTAAGGAAAAAACAAGGTTCTGTTGGCTACCATGTGCAAATAGGACCGTCAGATGTTTGGGAACACCTGGTCATCGAGCACCCTTACATTTAGGTCACTATGTGGGATACACTAAGGGTACTTCTTTCGGTTGATTCTGTTGAAAAGGTCCCCCCATTGTGGGAGCATTACTTTGGATCCGATGCTCGCTTCTGTATCACTGAAGACCGGAGGTTGGACAAAGTCTTTCTTTATTGAGGTTTTTATGAGCGGCTCTGCCCTGGGAGTGTACTCCAACTGCCTCATAGTACCACGAGAAGAACCTTCACCTATTTCGTCTTTCTTTATCTCGGGTGCTCTCGACGAGCATCCGGTGGTTGGTTTTCTTGGAGGCATTTTCCTTGCAACTTAGAAAATATTTAGAGACTATGCAAGAAATGAGATGTATATATAGAAAATCACAATCGCCGAATTGAAAAATTTGAACACATACCTCTACTGCTTGTTTAACCTGAGAATCAACACAATCTCGAGACGTTTACTTTTCTTCTTCGGATGCTTTGGAATTCAAACTTGTGCACAAAAGGAAATTGTTCAAAGTCGTTCTAGAGATATAAACAGGGATGAACTTACCTTGTTGCATCAACCATTCAATTCGGGTTATGAGTGTAGTTCTATTAAATCCGTCGCCAGATCTTCAAAAACGTTTTAAAATTAAATTCGATCATGGGTTGACAGCGCGGGCGCGGGTTGTAACGTGGCCTATCATCGATTTCAAATTGTTTTTGTTCAATCGACGCATGAGGTAGAAACAAATGTAGGATGAAGCATTAACTAGTCTATTAAATGTCAGAATCCGATCATATCTTGTGTCGAAAACATCTTGTCGTTTCGCTAGTACAACTGGTGATTTGGGGGTCAAGGTCCTGCTTCAAACACTTTTCGTTGATATCTTCTTGCAAAATCTTCGACGTCGATTGATCTTGTCATACAGAGCTGATGTGGCAAAGTTGACTAGGAGGTGTGACTTGGACACATGGAACCTTAATATGACTCAGGACGACACCAGGTCGTGTGACACCCCTACGCGACAAGGACACGTGGCAGTCGATACTGGCATCTCCATTTACTCGAGTTAATCATAATCGAGAATTTCCTTAAGCTATGCATTCTAAACCAAATCTTATCTCGCCGACGCAAAAAATGTGTCAAGGATCGGTGATTGGCGATAAACCTATCCAAGCTCTTTCGGATCAACTCTCTCGAAAAAGTCCCAATGCCGAAAGTGTATCGGGGATCGACGGTTTCTTTAACGCAGAAAAAATCGATTGTTTTAATCTTCATATTTTCCCTAACACCGAGCAAACGCATCGGTCATTGGCTATTGGTGGTTTCTTTATGGATTTTGTCAATGTTTATCCCTCCCGTACTTTTTTGACGCCGATGGGGATCGACTATCTCTCGAAACATGGTGGCGAATAACTCACGTAAACCAAATCCGCCTTCTACCAATGTTGATTGGGCATCGACGACTGACAATTAGTGTAATTGTGTGGCCACTTTACCTTCTTGCATTTTTTCAATGCCGAACACAAGTGCGTCAGTCGCAATGTTAACTATAGATTCCTAATTTGGATGTCAAGTTCTCTTAGAGACAAGGTTTTATTTAAGAAGTTCAAAAAAACCTGACTTGATTGATAAGAGTCATGAAAAAAAAAAACCATTCCCCAAAGTGAACCCATTTTAGACAGTAAAAGAAAACAAGTGGTACCCAAAAAGTGATAAAATTTCATAAGGCTTTTAGGGTGTGTTGAGCGCTCAACAAACGGTCCCACTTGGGAAGATTTACCCTTGCCACAATGCACTCAACAAAGAAAACCCATTGTTTGGTTTCTCCATTCAATGCAGTCCTCACAATTTCATTGCCAACAACAACCTCCCCAACAACAACCTCCCCAACAACACCAAGTTCATCCCTCATCTGAGTAATCTTGGTAATATAGGTGGACACATTTCCAGTCTTGGTCATTTTAATTCTCTTTAGTTTTTCTCTCAATACCATTTTTCGATTTTCATTGGAACTCTGGTATAGTTTGGTTAAGGATTCCCGCATCTCATAAGCATTGGTCTTCCCGGTCACATGTGGAATCACATGGTCCTTAATGGCATCAAGGGTAATTCTTTTGGCCTTTATGTTATTTTTCGTGTAGGCTTCCAAAAGAGTATCATTTGTAGGCACTGTCACAAGATTCATTTGTGAGTTCTCAACAATATCCCACAACTCACACTCCCGCAGAACAAACACAATCCTCTCCTTCCATGAGCTGAAATTCGCAGCTCCATCCAACCCATCCTCAACCCTCAAACTAATGGCCATTGACCCTCTCAACTAAAACACAAGTCCACAATTTTGTGCTTGGTGACATACCTCCTCTTCTAAGAAAAAATCACTGAAATCTATGGCTAATATATTTATGCTCCTTTCAAACCTCACTCTGACACCATGTATAAATTTCAGACCCCAACCGAATATCAAGTCTCAATGAGACACATAGTTTAATGCCCAATCAACATTGAAAATTTAGGTTGCAAATTAGTTAGCATAAAATTAAATGCTCATGAACAGAAAGAGAGATGGTGGATAGGAATTGATATTGGAGTAGAACCTGGGTTTTTGGTTTGCTAAATGTGGAGAGTGGACAACCAAGAGGGATAGATCTCCTTGTGGGCTCAATTTCCTTATATTGGGGGTGACTTGATATTGAGAATCAAAACAACAAGCCTATGGTTGGGAGGAACATCCTTCGTACATAACCAATTGGTTATTTTATAAACAAATAAGTTTTCTATTATGTTAATTCCACTATGTAATGCTTTATATGAATGTTGTTGTGTTTTCTTGAATGATTACATTCATTTTTTTAAATATATTGTTAGCTGCATGAGAAAATTATGGGTTTGTTGCCCCTTGGTTTATTTTATATGCATGGGGCATTTTTAATTCCATTTCTAGTAGGTTGTGTATGTTACACGAAATCACATAAGACATTTTATTTTTAGACACATGACTAATCTAGATGGATTTATATTCACTCGACACATGACACATTCTTTCCACTTCCAAGAAACCCTTTCACTTACCTCTTTATAACAAGGGTACATTGCATAATAGTTAGTCCTTGTCTTTTCTTTCTAGTTAAGGTTTTAATATATTTTATCTCCTTTATTGTCTTTATGCATCTAAAATTCCTAATAATTAATCATGCTCATGCCCTATATAGAATATAGGGCATAAAAAAAAAAAGATGCATGGAAACACTTATAGTTTGTATATTTCATAACAATTTAAGTTATAATCAAAACAAAAAAAAAGATTACAATACTTTTTCCATTCTAGGTAGTTAATGTATTGAATACAACTCACCTAGATTTCAAATGCTTCAATCTCTTTGTGACCTCGATGTTGGAAATCTAACTATATATTTTTAATTCATTTACTTTATATTTTGAGTATAGTTTGGCATGCACAAGTCCATATATATTGCAGATTGAAACATCTACCACACCTCACTTGACAAATGCCTGATACTGAGAATAAATAGCTTCTTCAAGTGACATCTCAGTTCAATTTCAAATGCATTCTAGACTACAACTTTAAACATTATTAGTTTTACCAAATGGTTTAAAAATCAAAGCAAGAAACTATTTGAAGTGAAATGGAGTTGGACTCACAATCCAACATATTACAAGGATAGTCAACGCTAGATTGTTTAGCATATTGGAATTTGGTTGAAAATGAAATACATGAATCCTTGGTAGTTTTTTTGTTATCCTCCTATATAAGATCTGCAAAGCTGTGTCCAAAATGACAACCCAATTCCACACAGAAATTATGATGTGAACAATAGATCTATTTAGTAATAAATATAAGGATTACAAATTCTTTGAGCCAAGATAAGGAATGCAAAAGAGAGACACGTGTTAGAAGTTAGGCACTTTTAGAAAACTACTTGGAAAGCACACAATTTTATGGGTAAATGACTAATAATGTGATAAGTGACATGTTAATCAAACCCAACCTCTCTAATGCCACTACATAATTTTGATCTATGGAACAAATCTACATAATAATGCACTTCATGTGTATATTATTTCTATTGTAAATATGCACTAGTCATCTCATTGTATTCAAAACATAGAAACACCATATTTAGGATTATCTAGAAATCTATTTCATTATGTTTTTTAAATCTCGAGAAAACATATGTGTCATCAATTGATCTCTTTGAATGATCAATGTACTAGCTAAAACACATGCATTTCAATGCCCAAAAATTTAACTACTAGCTATGGAAAGTAATTCAATAGCATCTCATACTAGAGCATAATGAATCTAGGTTGTACCCCAAAGTTACACCATACACATAGAGTATAATAAATAACTTCTTACATAGAAATATTGATTCGCTAAGAAACAATAATACTTCGGACCAAGTTGCTAAAATTATAGCATGTAATTATGTAGTATAATTGTGATAATGCAATCTACACTATAAATAATACTAGCATATTATAATACAAACAAAATAGGCACATTTGACACCATAGTCATTAAACACTTCTAAAATGTTATGCAAGGAGTCTCATATTTGCAAACAAGCTATTTTAATCCACCAAAACTGAAGAAACTCTAACTTGGTTAGCTAAAAAAATGCAAAACATGAAATAATATACAATAGAGTACAAACACCACAGATGATTTAGTTTTCTATTGGAAGCTCTAATCCACTTGCATTTGGCATATGCTATCCTATTCAAATTTAATAAGCAACCTACATTTTTCCTTTTTTTAGTATCTACCATAGTTATGGGAGAAGGATAGGGGGCGAAAGTGCGTGCTAGATCATAGGTAGCTTTAGGCTTCAATCTTAGGGAAGAGGTACCATTCCATGAACCATTGAAAGAAGGAAAAAGAGAGTGATGGGCAATATGTTGTATCAACATGGGGAACTATCACTTTCTGTAAATCATCCATTAAACTCAACCTATTGTAATTGCATCTCTAATTGGATCATACAACTCATGTTAGATTAAAAAAGGGGCATAATCTACTTTACATAACTCAACAAAAGYGGATGGTATAAAACCAATAYTTACACCATTARGTGTTGGAATTGTGGRATCAACCTAAATAGGTGTCCTATTGTYTTSAACCCCCACTAATGTTTCAAGGGACAAAATATTTTYRTTTAGAATARTAACMTCATGCTTCCKTAAGTAATGGKTGGTCTAGMATCTCCTATTTCRAAGCTAAYTTTGAMCTACTTATTTTTTCCTTTTTTGTGTACTTCCATGAATGACACAACACTCCTTCCATTAGAATCATAAGTCGAAAGCATAATTCCTCATATATATCATTATCATGATAACTATTCAAAGGATGGGTGTTCGTATGACTAGTTAGCAGAGGTATTGTACAAAGTACCTAATGTCGATTTTAAGGGGTTTGCCTTTAACTAGAAGGAGTCCACCATGGAAAAATCACTAAGATATTAGAAAAGAAAGGCCTAAACCTAATAAATCATAGTGAACTAATGGTAGGAATAGACAAAAGATATGTAAACCTAAAATGAGTTATGTAAAGAAATTGAATCGAAATGGGTGTTTCCTTCAAATTAGAAGGGAATATAGTTGTTAATGCCTAGTGCAACGAGCTTTAATCTAAAGTTAGCGAAGGGACTAGTAATGGTTAAAGAATAAATAAGTCTAGTTTTGAGGGGACTAACCCCGATCATTTGCTTTATCGCCCTATATATTTTCCATATGTAACAAATGTTGGTGCTAAATACACATGTTTAACATGCCATTATTGCTCGATTGACATTCAACCTAGAAATGTAGGTTTTCATTCAACACATAGATGTAGGTTTGCATAATTCGTTTAAAATTGTGCCCATGCATGTATTCAACACATCAAATAAGTTTTCAACATCCATTTTCCAAATATCACACATCTGTGAATTCATGCGTAACACATGGATGAGATGTTGCACACTTGTCATGCATTGATGGCCTATGGAAGCAACACACTCATCAACAATCTAGGTAGACCAGATATTATAATCAGAAAACTATGGGAAATCATTGAACAAATAGGGCACCAAGGGAAACTACAATTTTCAAACAATGACTCTTTCCCCACATGATTTTCTCATTGATTACCATCCCTTGAACAACCATTGCCTAATCAATCTAATTTCTATTTTCTATTTATAGGTCCAGTGATTGATAAACAATATCATTTACGATCCCCTGGCAAGTGGATTTCCTATGATTTAATGGAATCCCAAGCTCTTATTAATATATTGAGTCTCATCTCAAACCTCTACTGGATTATTTGCATCATATTTATCCATCCTACCAAAATTTTTAGTTGAGCATGCACAACTGTGAGATTGACTATATTTGTATTTCATGGGCTATTTGATGATGTATTCATTGAGGGTATTCACCATAGTGTAATTTTTCTTAATCTTCCATCTCTTCTTCCTACAACCAATTTGAAAGGTAAAGTTATAGAAGTGTCCCTTAAATCACTTTCCTTGCAAGTTAAATAAAACTATGGTGGAGGTTTGAAGTTCAGTTAAATACCTAATAAGGCCTTACTAAATTGAATTAGAGTATGAATTTCTCCGATTAGTCCAACCTCAACTTGAACATCCCAAGGATTTGTAATGTCCCCAAGGCCGAGCCGTGTTGTAAATCATGTCCATGATGTATAAAACGTGCATTATGAATTGTAATTTTGTTTATAGGCTTGTGAGCCAAGTTTATATAAGCTAGTGGGCTTATGTGTTATTTAGGCTAGGGAGCCTAAGTGTTGAGGGTCAGGAGCCTGATTTTTGTACACATAATTATGCACAATATCAATACAAAAACATCTCTGTGTGTGGTCCGACACGATGAATGAGTGATGGGAGACTAAGCTTCCACAAATCCTGAGTAAGGGAGATGGGGCTGAAAGGTGGGAAGAGGGGCTAAACTTGAGGGCTTAAGTCCTTGGGAATAATAATTAATTATTATTCCAAATATGTGAAAGTGTATATGTTTTATCCTAAGTTCCTAGAAGGGGAACATGTGCAAGATAGGAAAACATGCAGCCCCAGGGAGACAGGTGTCAACTTGGGCACATGCAGTTAAAACCGGAGAAGTAAGCCGTGTTGGGGGTTCGTCCTCCATTCTGTCATCGACTGTCTGAACTGTGAAGAGTCTGTGAGCAACCTCTACTTAATTTTCCTGTCAGGAAATCCTAAAAACCATAACCGAAAGTCGACTGGTGTGTTCCTGTGAATTCGGTGGCCTCTGTCTCATCCTTTGCAATGTTCACGCACGCACCTGAGACCTGAAATCCATCACCTGAGTCATTTTGTGAATCTTCCATACTCCGCCTGAGTCCACTGGAATCATTCCCGAGAACCGTTTTGTCTCTACACTGAACCTCTGCATAGCCACACACCTCTGAAGTTGACCCGCGTCTTTTGTGAAACTTGAGCAATTGTCTGTCCTGTGTGCAACACTCTCTCTAGGTGAGGGAGGTGATTGTTGTTGGAGAGGTAGGTTTTACCAAGCCTGTGAGCGAATCTCTCTAGGTGGGAGAGTGCACAGAGGGAGGAGAGAGCTCTTGGAAGGAACCCTGTAGCTGCCACAGAGCTCAGAGATTTCCAGTCCGGTCTGTTGCTGAAGCCCAAGGCAAGGGAGGTTAGCAACCAAAGGACTGTCTAGGTGACAGAGAAGGTGTATGCCCCTGGGGTGGGACAAGCATGTGGGGAAAGAGAGTCTGTGGGCAGTGGGCAGAAGTGGTTCTTGAGAGAGAATCCTCCTTATTTTACGTGTATTCTTCATGTAAACCTTACCTAGACTAGGATTCCTTACTCGGTGGAGCTTAGTCATAGCTCGGGGGTGACCTATTGCTGAGAGTTATGAGCAGCGTGGTCTAAGGCTGGGAGGTTCGTTGAAGGTCTACACACAGTTGGTGGTGCATGACAGTTTGAAAGATAAGTGTCACAATGTTTTGTAATTCTGTAATTAATTAAATTGCATACCTCTAATTCTTGCAATGTTATCATGTATTTTGTTGTGCATATGAATTATTGTTATTTCCATTAACTTCTGAAATACTGGCAGTAATTCTGTGTTTAACTGTAATTAAGCGTTTTAAGTTCATTAGAATGCATAATGTGCTACAAAAGTGTTTTCCGCGTAGTAGCGTTGGCTCGGCCAGTGGGATGATGGTCGGGGGACGTTACAGTATGGTATCAAAGCCTAGTTTCAATGCTGAGCTTGGATGGGCCGGATAAGCAGTCTCTGGACCAAGGTTTTGAGAAGAAATTGTGTCTGGAGGACTAATTTTAGACCTCAGAATGTTTCTGAGTGTCAACGGACTACTTGACCGTGTTACAAAGCTCAGAAGGGATAACACCTTTGAAGTGTTCAAAGGGAGACGGAGATCGAAACTGTTGCATAGAAATTAAGTTTAGGAGGGAGAACACTCAGTCGTTGGGCAAAAGTCATTGAGGAGTGAATCAGGTGGTCAGAATTATCAGTGGAGAGCTCACGAAATCGCGAGGATCGTAGGATCCAGTGGAGATGTAAGGTGGTTAGGAGTTGGACGAACTCACCACCCTAATATCAAGAATCAACGTGAACCATTGATCATGGTCAATATGAGTCATTGATCTCATTTCAACCCACGTCGTTGGATCATTTTGCGAATTCGAGGTTCGTGAGTTGAAGGGAAGACCAAATTCTTGGTTTCGCAAAGTTTCGAGTTGCGAGGAGCAGGGAAGGAGATCTAGACCATTGGATCCAAGCCACGGGAGAACCGTTGGATCAAAACCTTTGTGGGGTATCACGTATTGGGGGTTGAAAGAATTTCTTTTCGACTGTGAAGTCGTGAAGTGCCGAGCGTCGAGGGCTCATATGAACACGTAGCACATCCGTTAGGTGGGGGCCACATGGTTGACATGTGGAACTTCTTAAGGACACCATGTGTCACTACATTGGTGGGCGATAGTTGTGTTGTGGGTCGGAGGGTAAGGAAATCGAATTTTTGGAAGTCGGGGGTTGGAGAGGGAAGCGAGTATGAGAGCCTCGAGGACCGAAGCCCCGAAATCCCCAAATCCTGAAACTCAAAGTTTCGTTTGGGAGAGCCTTGTAGCACCTAGCAGTTTAGCGTTTGATCATGGCCCGTGGACGCACGGGTTGGGGACTAAGAAAATGGGAGCTATCACCGGAAATTGCAGAGCCAAACAGAGCTAAGAAAATTCATGGAATCAAAACGTTTTCTTATTCGCGTTGGTTTATGAATGTTGTAGTTTTATTAAGGGTTTAAGGCCTGACAAACTTCGGTTAACTGCACGTTGTGTGTGCAGAGTTCAACGAGTGTTAGGACAACCGCGAATCGACACCGAGTATAGAAATGGAAGAGGTGTTGATTACCTCCAATTCAGAGAATGAAAGAGAAGGAAGGGATGTCAACTTGGGAGTCGAAGGATCAAACTCTCATGGGCAAGGAAAATAGATGGATAAGGAAGGACATATGATGAAAATCATTGAAATATTGCAAAAAGATGCTCAGGCTCGTCGAGTCGATAGCCGAAAGAACATGAGAATCAGGAATCGATAGGGTGAATTCAACTTAAGGATGTTGAAGAGTCTGGAAAGAATAGAAAAGAAATTGAAAAAGGAGAGTGACTTAAGAAAGACAGAGAGTCGCAAGACTCGTGAGAGGAAAAGAAGATCAAGGAGTGTCAACATACATCGTCGTCGCTCCCCAAAGCATTCCAGCAAGGAAACACACAGTAGTTCAAGACCATCTCCTACCATAAAGTATAGAAGATCTGGGATGGATGAATTGAAAGGGGAAATGAACAAGATCAAGCCTCCAATGTTCGATGGAGAACATAAGAAGGAAGAAGATGTCGAAACTTGGTTGTTGGGTATGAGGAAATACTTTCAACTGCAGAATTATTCCTCTCATGCAGAGGGTAGGATTGCCATGTATCAACTGAAGAGAAAGGAATCCATGTGGTGGGACCAACTTGTGTAGGTGCAACACATGAAGGAAAGGGACATCACATGGCAAGAATTCAAGAGGTATTTCGAGAGGAAATACTTAACTAAAAGATATTATGACAGAAAGATGAAAGAGTTCTTTGAACTCAAGCTGGACAATAAGACCATTGATGAGTATGAACAAAATTTTTTGGAATTAATGAAGTATGTTCCGTTCATCAAAGATGAGTCTGTCAAGATTCAAAGGTACCTGACTAGATTACTGCCTCCTATTGGGGATAAGATTCAGTATGATGACCCAAAGACTATGGAAGAAATGATAAGAAGAGCGAAGTGCTTGTTTGAACAACAAAGATAAAATCCTACCTTTCGGAAGGCTTGGGATGACCAGAAAAATTTCAAGAAAGAACAGAGGCAGAAGGGAAATAAACCACCATTTTTAAGAAACAGTCCTCAAGAACAACCGTCTCTTAAAGATCCCAGGAAGGTTGAAGTGACTGGGAAAATGTCAAGGCCGCCACCTATGGAATGTTGGGGTTGTAAAGAAAACCATAGGTACATAGATTGCCCCCACAAAAAAGATAAAGTAAGATTTCTCCACAATGTTCAACAAGCTGAAACAGTGGAGGACATGGGCAGTAGAATTCCAAGGATCTACGCAGCCCTGGACAACAAGCAAGCTGAATTTCAGTCGCACATGATTGAAGTGGAAGGTATGATTAACAACCAACCATTTATTATTTTAATTGATTCAGGGGATATCCATAGTTATATAGACCCTAGCGTGGTAGAAAGTTTTCATTTGATAAGAAGCAAACATGAAAAGTCTTGGTTAGTGCAACTAGATACAGAAACCAAGAGGAAAGTCATGGAGTTAGTCAAGTCCTGTCCTGTGGACATGAATGGACTGAGCACGAAGGCTGATTTGAACATTCTGCCGTTAGGCTCGTATGACTGTCTAATTGGGATGGACTGGTTGGACCCACACCATGCCATCTTGGACTGTTGGAACAAGGAATTCACTTGCTTAGATGAAGAAGGAAATTAGAGATCCATCCAAGGAATTCCTAGAGCTGTTACTGTTAGAGAAATCTTAGCAATACAACTGAAGAAGTGCTACAGAAAAGGCTATCAATTATTTGCAGCCCAAGTGGGGGAAACACCTAAGAATAAGGTGTCAAGTATTGAGGATCACGAGGTACTTAAAGAGTTCAAAGATGTATTCCCGGAAGTACCTGGACTACCTCCGAAAAGGGATATTGATTTCTCTGTGAACTTGATGCCTGGAACAACTCCAGTGTCGAAAGCTCCTTATAGAATGAGTATGCCAGAGATGAAAGAGTTGCATTTGTAGCTTGAAGAGCTTCTAAAGAAAGGGTACATTTTCCCAAGCATGTCACCTTGGGGTGCCCCGGTCCTGTTCGTGAAGAAGAAGGACGAGACATTGAGGTTGTGTATTGATTTCAGACAGTTGAACAAAGTAACTGTCAAGAACAAGTATCCTTTGCCGAGGATCGATGATCTTTTCGATCATTTGAAAGGTGCAAAAATATTTTCGAAGATAGATCTCAGATCGGGATATCACCAGGTAAGAATAAAGGATGAAGACATCAGCAAGACCGCCTTTAGAACAAGGTATGGTCATTACAAGTTCACAGTGGTACCATTTGGGCTATCGAACGCACCTGTTGTTTTTATGTGCTTGATGAATGGTGTATTCAGGGACTATCTAGACAAGTTTGTCATAGTCTTCCTTGATGAAATTTTGGTGTATTCCAAGTCAGAGGAAGAGCATGAACAACACCTGAGGATGGTGTTGGGAGTGTTGAGAGAACACCAGCTGTATGCCAAGTTGAGCAAATGCTCATTTTATCAAAGGCAGATCCATTACTTGGGGCACATTATTTCAGAAGAAGGGATTGTCGTGGATCCTGAAAAGGTTGAGGCCATCAGAGAATGGTTAACACCAAGGAATGTGGCAGAAGTTAGATCCTTTATGGGTCTAGCGGCCTATTACAGAAGGTTTATCGCAGGGTTCTCAAAGATAGCTCACCCTATCACTTCCTTGCAAAGGAAGGAGAAAAAGTTTCAATGGACTGAAGAGTGTGAAAAAAGTTTCCAGCGATTGAAGCAGTTGTTAACCAGTGCTCCAATCTTGAGAATTACAGATCCAAATGTGGATTTCGTGGTGTGCACAGATGTGTGTAAAGAAGGATTGGGAGGAGTTCTCAATCAGAATGGATTTGTAATCTGTTATGAGTCTGGGAAGCTAAAAGAGTACGAAAAGAATTATGCCACTCACGATTTGGAGTTGGAAGAAATCGTTCACACTCTGAGGAAATGGAGACATTACCTCATGGGAAGGAGATTTGAATTGAGAACAAACCACAACGGTTTGAAATATTTGTTTGATCAGCAACCTTAAACGCTAGACAAAGTAGGTGGCTGGAATTTCTATGTGAGTATGAATTTGAGATCAAGCATATCAAAGGAAAGGAGAATAAAGTGGTTGATGCACTCAGCAGGAGGGTGCATGAATTACATGCTACAACCATTAACATGTATCAGACTGATATTAAAAGTAGAATTCTGGAGGCTGCAAATGTAGATCTACAGTACAGAGAATTGGTAGCCAAGATACAACAGGGTAAGATGCCACAGAAGATGGAAGTTTATAAATTGGAAACAGATGGAATACTGTTGTACAAGAACAAAGTTTTTGTACCCAATGTCCAGTGCTTGAAACAAATGATTTTGCAGGAGATGCATAATGTGCCTTATGCAGGGCACCCTGGATATCAGAAAATAGTAGCAGCGATCAAGAGCCATTACTTTTGGCCGGGTATGAAGAGAGATATCGCTGAATACATCGCCAGATGTATGGAGTGGTAGAAAGTTAAAGGTGAGCATAGGCACCCAACAGAGTTGTTGCAACCTTTACCCATTCCTGAATGGAAGTGGGAAGTGGTGACAATGGATTTTATTACAGGATTGCCCAGAACAACCAAGCTGCATGATTCGATCATGGTGGTGGTGGACAAGCTTACAAAAGCTGCCCATTTTATTCCACTGAAAACTACTCACAAGGCAGCAGATGTTGCTGATATTTTCATAAAGGAAGTGGCACGATTGCACGAAATTCCTAAAACGATTGTGTCCGACAGAGACCTGAAATTCACCTTGAATTTCTGGAAAGGATTGTTCAAAGGATTCGGAACGAATCTGAACTTTAGTACAACTTATCATCCTGAGTCTGATGGACAGACAGAGAGGGTGAACAGAGTAATAGAAGACATACTGAGAATGTATGTGATGGACAAACCATCAAGATGGGAAGACTACCTGCAGTTGGTAGAATTCGCCTACAACAATGGGTATCATGCATCGTTGAAGATGAGCCCATTTGAAGAACTTTATGGAAGAAAGTGTAATACTCCAGTGAGCTGGGATAATCCAGCTGATAGAGCAATAGTTGGGCCAGAGTTGCTCAAGGAGATGGAGGACCAAATGATAAAAATTAAGCAGAATTTGAGAGCTGCCCAGGACAGGCAGAAAAGTTATGCTGATAAGAACGGAACCCACAAAGAGTTCAAAGTGGGTGATCAAGTTTTCCTAAAAGTGAAAGATAACAAGAGCTCCCTGAAGCTGGGAAGTTGCGCCAAGTTGGCAGCTAGATTTTGTGGACCATTTGAAACCCTGGAAAGGATTGGGCTAGTTGCATATATGCTTGCATTACCTGCATCCATGACTGTACATAATGTGTTTCATGTTTCATTGCTTAAGAAATATATACAAGATGCTAATCATGTTATCGATTGGAATGTGATTCAGGTGGAACAAGAAGGTGTCCTGCAAGTGCATTCTGTGCGCATATTGGACAGGAAAAACAAACAGCTCCGAAATCGAGATATAGGGATTGTAAAGGTCCAGTGGACCTGGTACGGTCCTTAGAACGCGACATGGGAGCATGAAGATGTTATGCGGGCAGAGTACCTGCATCTTTTTGAAATTTTTCAAAAGCTTGCAGATGCAGTGTAAAGTTGCACTAAGGACAGTGAAAAAATAAGGGGAGGGGATTGTAATGTCCCCAAGGCCAAACCCTGTTGTAAATCATGTCCATGATGTATAAAGCATGCATTATGAATTGTAATTTTGTTTATAGGCTGGTGAGCCAAGTTTATATAAGCTAGTGGGCTTATGTGTTATTTAGGCCAGGGAGCCTAAGTGTTGAGGGCCAAGAGCCTGATTTTTGTACATATAATTATGCACAATATTAATACAAAAACATCTTTGCATGTGGATCGACCATGATGAATGAGTGATGGGGGACTAAGCTTCCACAAAGCCTGGGTAAGGGAGAGGGGGCTGAAAGGTGGGAAGAGGGGCTAAGCTTGCTTAGGGCTTAAGTCCTTCGGAATAATAATTAAATATTATTCCAAAGATGTGAAAGTGTATATGTTTTATCCTAAGTTTCTGGAAGGGGAACGTGTACAAGATGGGGAAACATGAAACCCCAGAGAGACAGGTGTTGACTTGGGCACATGCAGTTAGAACCAGAGAAGTAAGCTGTGTTGGGGGTTTGTCCTCCATTCTGTTGTCGACTGTTTGAACCGTGGGGAGTCTGTGAACAACCTCTGCTTAATTTTCCTGTCAGGCAATCCTAAAAACCATAACCAGAAGTCGAATGGTGTGTTCTTGTGAATTCGGGGGCCTCTTTATTCATCCTTTGCAATGTTCACACACGCACCTGAGACCCGAAATCCGTCACCTGAGTCGTTTTGTGAATCTTCCATACTTCGCCTGAGTCCACTGGAATCATTCCCGAGAACTGTTTCGTCTCTACACTGAACCTCTGCATAGCCACACACCTCTTAAGCTGACCCACGTCTTCTGTGAAACTCGAGCAATTGTCTGGTCTATGTGCAACACTCTCTCCAGGTGAGGGAGGTGATTGTTGTTGGAGAGGCAGGTTTTACCAAGCCTGTGAGTGACTCTCTCCAAGTGGGAGAGTGCGTAGAGGAAGGAGAGAGCTCCTGGAAGGAACCGTGTAGTTGCCATAGAGCTCGGAGATTTCCGGTCTGGTCTGTTGATGAAGCCCAAGGCAAGGGAGGTTAACAGCCGAAGGACTATCTAGGTGACAAGGAAGGTGTATACTCCTGGGGTGGGACAGGCATGTGGGGAAGGAGAGTCTGTGGGTAGTGGGCAAAAGTGGTTCCTGGGAGAGAATACTCCTTCTTTTACGTGTATTCTTCCTATAAACCTTTCCTAGCCTAGGATTCCTTACCCGGTGGAGCTTAGTCCCAGCTCGGGGGTGACCTACTGCTGAGAGTGATGAGCAACGTGGTCTAAGGCTAGGAGGTTCATGGAAGGTCTACACGCAGTTGGTGGTGCATGACAGTTTCAAATATAAGTGTCACGATGTTTTGTAATTCTGTAATTAATTAAATTGCATACCTGTGATTCTTGCAATGTTATCACGTATTTTGTTGTGCATATGAATTATTGTTATCTCCATTAACTTCTGAAATGCTGGCAGTAATTCTGTGTTTAACTATAATTAAGCGTTTTAAGTTCATTAGAATGCATAATGTGTTACATAAGTGTTTTCCGCGTAGTAGCGTTTTCCCGACTGTGGGGTTGATGGCCGGGGGCGTTACAAGATTCATGGAGGAATTTTTCGAAAATGCTTGATTCAAGCGACTAGTCTGGGGATTCAAACATGTGGAGAGTTGTATAATCTCTCTCTTTGATTGAAAACCTAGAGGCAATATCAATACTTTTTAAGTTTTTTGTTTGCACTTGGATATCGTCAAATGTGGAATAAGGGACACCACATAGGAGGATAAGAAAAATGCAATTTTCACCGTAGTTCCTACTAAAGGTTTTCAAGAATAGTGAAGAAGTACACATCCAAAGAATGAACCATATTGAATTCGAATGGAACAATAGGAAGCAAACAAATTCTCATTTGGATGTCCTTCATTCTCTCATTCCTAAATCCTATATTCAAAGAGTAATATTTTAGTCCTGCCATGCTATAGAGAATTATCATGAATATTGTTTCCTACTCCACCAAATAAGATAGATAGATGAGATGATAATCAAATAATCCATTTGTAGTGTCTAGAAGATGTTTCTCTATGGGAAACAATTTGTGACATCCTATATTTTTCCAAGACAACGGTTTGCAAATGGGATCATAGAAAATTGAGAAATTATGATATGTTGTTGTTCCCTTGATTCTAGTTAAATTGAAAAGAATCATCATGGATAGGAGTGGATACAACCATTATGGAAAGACTAAAAAATAGAGCAGTGGAGCATTGCTAGCTTCCTATAGCATGAATGAACTAGCTATGACTCCTCAACCAACCAATAGAAGTAGGGAGTTGGGTTGCTAAATCATGAACCAAAGAATACCGCTTCCATCGCTCAAAGTACTACTGGTATTGTTACTGATTTTGTAGGATCTAATATAGCTATCTTTTCTTTGGTAGAGCATAATTCAAACAAATAAAATAGAAGGACAAGATGGAAAAGTGAGTAGCATGGTTTTGGATAATGACGGTGAAGTGGTTGGACAGAGAAATTAGGCGGTGTAGCAAAGTTTGAGTGTATCATGCCATTCTTTGAATCAATTAATTACTTTGCTTGATTCAAGAACTAGGTCCAGAAACATGTTTTAATACCCTCAACCCTCCCTATGAACCTAAATTGATTGTAGGTTCAAGCAATCTGACGAGGCAACAATAAAGTCAATTGTTGACTTTCGCAGTAAAGTCAATTATTGACTTTGCTACTGCAAAATCGGATTGTTTGAACCTACAATTTCATTAAGGATGGCCTGACCATCTTACCTCATCTTTTTTACTTTTTTGTTACCCTATCATATTTTCTGAACCTACAATTGGGTTGACCCTCGTAGCTTATCTTGCATGCACAAGCTATTTTTGTTGCCAAGATTTTATGAGAAAATGGGAAATAGATTTTCTAAATACTTTGGATTTTATGATTAATTTATCAAGTGAGAACCCAAAGAACCCACTAGTCCATCCAAACAAGAGAATTTGAATCCTTTATCTATTAATTGAGTGGTGACACTAGTAATCCTCATCCTCTTCATGTTCCAAGGACACTGAAACTTCTAGTAAAATAAGTAGTAAAGTTCAGCCAACAACACCAACACAAGTACCTCAAACAAAACACTCAACCCTATGACTAAGCCTCCCAATGTTGCCATGCTTAGTTTCTTCAAAATATTCTCAACTACTCACCAATTCCTATAAATTGTTGGACAAGAAATAACATATTATATTGAATTCGAACGGAACTTTAATAGTCTTCTGGTAACCTTGGTGTCCAAAATAAGGAACATTATGCATTTCTTTTAATATCAAAGTTTTCAATTCTTGAGAATTTGACACATAAATTCTACCTCTGTGCAAAACAATTTCCTCCTTTTTTTAACTCAAAATTCTCAATTTTATGCTACAAAATACCTTGTTGTAGTTTTGTCTTTATTTCCGTGTATTGTAAATCTGATTTTGTAGCCTCTAAAATTGTCTTTCAACTATGATGTTTAGAAGCTAATGGTTGTAGGATACATCTCATGCACTCTCCTTCTGAGTGCATCGACCACCTTGTTCTTCTTACCTTTGATGTGTTTTATATCAAAATCATATTCACTGAAGAATTAAAACCACCTTTTTTTCCTGGCATTTAGAGTTGGTTACCCAAATAAATATTTCATACCACTATGGCATGTCCTCAACTCAAACATTTTCCCCATGAGGTAGTGCCTCCATATATTTAAGACATGCATTATGACTGCCAATTCCAAATCATGAGTAGTGTTGGAGCCGCCCTTGTTTTATTTTTACCCTTCACAATTTTCAATCTTCGACGCTTGGAATCTAAAGAGGTCCTTTTGATTTTCCCCTCCTCCGAAATTTTGAAAAAACTCTGCAACCTTGTTGATTAAGCAGCGATGCTTTTTCTCCCCTCAAAATAGGTACACTTTTGTAAGAACGTTCGATCTTTCGGTTTTGTTTCGAGATCTCGCAAGCCGGATACCTTAATCTTTGAATTCACACATCCCAAGTCACGAAACGGCAAACTCATTTTAAATCTTCACACAAGATAGAAACCTGGGTAAAGTTTTTTAACTCAGTGATTAGACGTCGTCGGGGTTTCGCGCCTCGGCGTTCGTCAAACCCAAATGTTCTTCCTTACAGTCCCGAGAGATGAGAACGCGAGGTACTTGTGGGTTAACCCTGGTCAAAGATTAAAGGCAAAAAGTTAACCATGGTTAAAATGGTTCTCGGCGTTTCGCCACTCGGCGCTATCTTTTCGAAAATCATGGTGTCTAAAACTCCGACTCACGAAGCCGCGATTTGATTATAGTATGATTAATTAATCACCTAATCCAAGTTTTTCTTAATCCTAATTAAGTCTTAATTATCGCTATCTCGCAGTTTCGTGACTCGGCATGCTAGTCTCCGAAAATTTTATCTTCGAAGTTCCAAGTCGCGATACGACGAGTAAAACGATTATGAAATTAATCATGCCTTAAATCACGATTATCTTTAATTGAGCCAAATCGGTCCTCGCAGTCTCGCGAGTTGAAGAATCAAAAGGTTGAAAGGAAATCCACGATGTTGCGAAAAGCCGAGAAAATTATTAACGTTGCTAGGTTTGAATATTTTAAAATAAAGCAAGATATGTCCCGCGCATCGCAGTTTGCGCTTTTCCCGAGGTAGATACTTGCTCTCCATACCCCGACTGCCTGTCAAACCGCCAAACATTTATGACATTAATGAAGAATTAGGGTGAATTCACAAATAAATAAGATCGGATTTTACGCAATATATTTGTTTCTAATTGCGATTTGAAAAACTTATTTCGAAGAGTATAGAATTTTCAAATATATACGAGAGTCTCATTTTATTATAATGAAAACATTTTTCATAAGCACGCAGAGCTCGTCATGTTCTGAGTGAACTAATTTTTGCATGTATACGCAGGTTTATCGCAGAAGAGCGAAAACGCAAGCTTCAACTATGGCTCCACGGAAAGCAGTAAAGGCTAACGTCGAGGATGCAGGGCAAGGTTCAAATAATGTCTCCGACACTTCACCTCGGAGTGGCGGCTCGGTTCGTAGCTGGTCGTTTGTTTCAGATATTCTACAAACCGAGTTGGTAAATTATTCAGACTAAGATGACAATGAAAAGGACGATTTGAACACTAAATACAAGATTGTCGTTCAATCTGGAATGCACAAGGTGGCAACCAGACCATGGTTGCTCCCCTATTATGATATGATCTGATGGGCATTGGACCACATAGACTTACCCACCAGAACTATCATAAACGACCAGCGGGTCACGGTCGACACTTTTAGACCGGAGCATATCCAAACCATGTATAAGCTCCCGACAACATCTGAATACACGTATGATGCTGAATTCCTGGAGAGATTCAAACAGAAGGAGTGCATTGAATATGACAAAACCATGCCCTGTTTGATTAAAGATTGGGTTTCGCGCACCGTGAAGTTCAGAGCAAATGACCAGGGCGTATATTCTATCGCTTCTTTGGAGCCACCGTATAAATATGTGGCCATGATGACATGTCGGCTTTTTGGAAGAGAAGACACCTCGCATTTCTACATCGCGTGGGTGCCTCTCATATTTCGGGTTGCAGAAGGTTGCTCGTTTAATTGGGCAAAGATTCTCTCAGACAGTATGGCCAACAGGGTTACAGAGTATCGGGAGCAAAAGGCAAGCGGGAGACCATCCTCATTTTTCATGTCTGCGTATATCATGGACGCGGTATGTTCCATGACACCATTCCCTTTGATGAGTTGGGCTTGGAATCCAGCCCATGAAAAAACTGTACATGAGTATCACGACAAGCTGTGGGAGAATAAAGCGAACAAATTTATTTACGATTTTTTCAATTGGGTGATGGTGCCCCGGCACATCACCATTTTTGGTCTTTCGCCACCTTGTATCTCGGACAACATTGCTACAAATCTGAGTGGTATAGCAGACTGGTACGTAGAAGCAGAGTTTTCCTATTTCAGAGTTTTCGGAGCTGCTGTTCCCCCGCTTGCACTACCACTGTTCATCCCCGACAAGCTGGCTTGTCGCGAGATTGCCCGACAAACAGTGATTGGCGGGGTGAGGAAAGAGCTCAAAGCATCTTCGAAGAAGGTATGGCCGTTTTTCCCTGTTCGACTAAATTCTTATTCTTTATTGGATTTCGGGCATGCTAAAGCTGAGGTTGCAGCCCTGGAAGACCTGAGTTTGGTCTCCATTGAATATAAAAAACATGATCCTCAGAAAATTGTAAGTAACCATTTAGCTAACGTGGGCTAAAGAGGTTTGAACACGAGTTTTCACCCTCAGATGACATTTTCCGAAGGGCGAGATCTTACGGGGAAGTGCTAGTTCGGAGCCTTCAAATTTGCATTTTTATTTTATTCCAAAAAACATAAAATTCTCTTTATTTTGACCAAATCAAGACAACATTTAAACCTCTCGTTAAATCCTTTCCTAATATCACTGTTCCTCCATGACTGTCCCTGTAGCGACACAGCCTAATATCGAACTCGGACTATCTAACCAAACACATATCGCCTTAAACCTTTTTGACATAATCCTTAAAACTGCTAATAACTGGGATGAACTTGAACGTTCATGGGCATCCATTGAACAAGATATAAATACTCAGGAACAGTTGGAAGCTAGACGACGCGAACGTAGAAATCTTCCCTAGTTTCCTATACCGAAGGTTGACTTTTTTCCCTTACCCACCTTTCACCTACTTTCGGATGCCTCGACACTGTACATTTAAGCCTTAGTACAGACTCAGGAACAACATCTTTCTGGCGCCATTGCCGGGGAGCGAAGTTACAAAATCGTTTCCCTGGGAGAACGACATTTATTTCGTTGAAAGTGCTACTCCTTGATAGTGAACATAGAGTACACACATTTTAAAGGCTTTTTCAATTTTTCACTTGGCAACTCCACTAAAACATAAACTGGCTTCTGGTAGAAAGAGTACTAGATAGAACCCAGATGGCAAGCTGGTTACGCCTGTTACTGATTCCGAAAAACTTTTAAAAACAAAAAACCAACTTTCCAAGACTAAATACCATTCAGAACCTTCTACTTCATGCAATCCTTTGTTTGATATCAAAGATCTAACGTCAAACCGCCCTGAAGTTAGGAGTGAGATTCATCAGTCTTTCCCATCCATACACAAGGGAAAAGTTCCTCTAGAAAGTTCGTCAACAGTTGAAATTCCATCTTTTCTTCGACAGAACTTACCGGTATCGCCTGATTCCAAAAAGTGTGTTATGCACTCATTTTCTACACCCAAGTCGATGGTAGCCGTCGGAGGAGGTGGTGGAGGCGCCCCTGGAGGAGGAGGTGGAGGTCAAGGGCATGTCCCTCCTCCCAGAGTATTCGCCAAAGTAGCAGCGAGATACGCTCCCCTGGTTTTGCCCGTCCCCCTATATGATTTGCCTGAAAACTACATCAAAAATCTTCCTAAGTTCACTGGGGAGGGAGATCTAATCGCAACCGAGCATATAAATTTCTTTGACCAATTCGCAGACATCTGTGGTATCGAGCATGAAGATGTCTATTCGAGACTCCTGGTCCAGACCTTTGAAGGACCAGTCAGAACTTGGTTTCGGAGCCTACCCGCAGCTTCTATCCTATCATATGACACTTTGGAAGATGCTTTCCTAAGACAATGGGGAGAGCGAAAAGATCACTTATATTATCTTACCGAGTTTGGGTCCCTAAAGAAAAAGAACTCAGAAACAGTTATGGAATTTATTCTGAGATTCAACAAACTGTATAATAAGATTCCAGCCGCAGTTAAACCCTCTGAACCCTCAACCAAAGTAACCTTCGCGGGAGCTTTCGAGCCAGATTTCGCCCTACTTCTGTGAGAGAGAAGAGGAGCCACCCTGAATAGAATGCAAGACGATGCTGTCGAAATTGAATCTAATATGATGGCTTCGGGAAAATTAAAAGCCAAAGTAGAAACAGTCAACCGCGAGAATAGACGCTATAGGGAACCAGCGGGTCCTTCGGGCTCAAATCGATACACTGAAGACATAGTAGATGATATGTCCCGAGTAATTAAAGAACTGTCCAACAAAATTTCTAGGATGGACTTAGACCAGTTTAAGGCTGATTCTTCAAATAAAAAAGACTTCAGGAGAAACCCAAATCCCCAAAATCAACAAAAACAAATTAAGAATGAAGATAAAAAAATACAAGCACCATTAAAGAACAAAATTTTTATAGGCGCAAATGACTTCCAAGATTTCGGAGATTCGGAAGATGAAGTCGTGAATTTCGGTGATGACTGTTCACAGCCATATCTCACTCATGAAGATTATGAAAAATCTTTGAACCTTCCACAACCGTCAAATGAATATGAGGAAGGTGATCACACTGATCCCTGTATATCTCAACCAGAAACAGAGATGATAATGGCCGAGTTTCAACCAAAGTACAACCTAAGATCAAAAAATAAACCCACCTCAATGGATCAACCTAAGAGAATCCTTCAAAGGGGTCAAGCTCATGAACCTCCTTCGGAAGAAACCTTGTTACCCAACAACAAAACCAAGGTAGGAAAAACGCAAGGGTTCGAGGTAAAAAAAGTTGAAACTCAAACACAAGAAACCGAACCAATAGATAAAGTTACGTCTTCAACTAAGCGCACGAGTGACAAGGCGATCCAGACAAGTAAGTCAGAAAGAAAAAATTTGGAAGTCTCAACCAAAGAAACGAAAAGGGTAAACACATCTTTCAGTCTTGAAAATGAGTTAAGCAAGATTAAAATACCGATTCCTTTGGTAGAATTAGCAAAAAATCCCACTTATCGGAAACAAATTGCCAAAGCGATGGGTGTCTGCGAGCTAGAAAGTCAGTCTGATGTTATCAACCTGGAAGATGACAGACCTAATATCACCTTTGGTCCTCATTTTGAAGGGTCCAAAGACAACATCGCTCCTTTTTATATCACCCTGAATATACATGATCAGTTGCTACATAATTGTATGTTAGACTTCGAGGCTTCTCATAATGTTATGCCCAAAATTATAATGGAGAAGCTGGGTCTTCAGATCACAAGACCTTATGGAAATCTGTATTCTTTCAATTCCAGGAAGGTTAAATGCATGGGGATGATAAAGGATCTGGTAGTAACCCTAGCGCAGGTCCCTGTTAAAAGTATCCTGATGGATGTGGTTATCGCCGATATCCCCCCTAAGTACGGTATGTTGTTGTCTAGGTCATGGGGAGACAAGTTGGGAGGTTCCCTTCAGTTAGATATGTCTTACGCCGCAATCCCTGTCTTCGGGGGTCAATTCACTCGTTTATACAGAGAGACAAGATTAGCGTACACGGTCAGTGATCCCCAAAACCCACACAACTTCTCCATTTACGTTGCAGATCAAGATCTGGGAAACTGCATTTTGTCTTTTGATGATGGATTGGATGGAGGTCCCGAGGAGCTCTATATGAAGCAAAAAGAGTTAAGCCCCTTGACAGAAGAGCTGTGCAATAATGGTGTATGGAAAATGTACTTTGATGGCGCTTCGTCTTCTGAAGGAGCTGGTGCTGGGGTACTTTTGGTAGCACCCGAAGGTAAGTTCATGGTTCCTTTCTCTTATCATTTGCAGTGGGATATAGATTACACCAATAACGTATGCGCGTATGAGGCATTGATCTTAGGATTAGAGGCTGCAAAGAAGTTGAATATAAAGAACTTGGAGGTATACGGTGATGCAGAATTGATAGTAAGACAAATAAATCGACAATACCTAGCCAAGCATCCAAGACTAAGAACATACAGAAATTGTGCTTGGGATTTGATGGAAAACTTTTTCTCATCTGTAAAAGTCCATTTTATCCCTCGCGCAGAGAATCTACATGCCAACGCCTTGTCCAAGGAAGCTTCAACCTTTTCTCCACCCACGACCGTCAAACTGAAGTATCACATTGAAATCAGATACAAACCCTCTATACCAGACAATATCCGACACTGGCAGGTTTTCGAAGATGACGAACAAATCAAGAAATTCCTTACAGCCGTAGGCGAGTTCTCTGAAACTCATCCAGACCAAGAGAATCAAAATGACTCGATGTGGATTATGCAAGAAGGGGAAGATCCTGAAACCTTCCGAGAAAAAATAGCGGATCATCGTATGTTGATCCTTAAAAACAACCAAATTCCGAAAGGCTTAATTCCTTTAGAAAGACTTTTTGATCAGAACGACGTACCTATGAAATCCAGTTTATAGCCCCAACCAGAAGAAGTGGAGGATTGCGATATAGAAACTGAGAAAGAATCCAGGATAGTAAAGATATCTAAGTTCCTCCCTCCCAAGATAAAAGTCCAGTACAGAGACCTTCTTAGACAGTACTGATCTAAAATTGAAGAAGACTTGAAAACTTGAATAAATATTGCAAGTGAAATTGTTATGTGTTTTTAAAGCAACCGGATCAATTTGCAACACATAATAAAGGATTACTTATGTAAAAATACACATAGACAGCATAATAAATCATTGAACATCAGACATAAACACAACAACTTGATAAAGGAGTTCACCCCACTCCGGGCTACATCTCCTGGTCCAGCTTCCAATGGATCATTATTATTAAATTGCTCAAAGTGCTCAAAA
>ML781899.1:330833-344804 GCA_009831015.1 Picea engelmannii | reverse complement strand
CTTATGCATTGAAGGGTTAGAGCCTTCACCCTGAGACATTATGTTCCGTTCCAACAAAATCTTCATCATGTTTCTCAACTCTATGACAGCCTGTCTGAGATCTTCATCTTCGTCCGGAACACGTTCATGAACTTCTGCATGTGTCATGCTTGGTGAATGTCTCTCTGCAACTTGCGCTGAATGAAACTGCTTCCTCCTCGTCGGATAAGAACTTGGCTCCACAAGTTGACCTTCTCCTCATGTGAGTTTCAACCTTGTGAGCATCAGAAAGAAAACTTGCAAAACAATCAAGTCTTCAAAACCAGTGCTCTGATACCAACTTAATCTAAAATTGAAGAAGACTTGAAAACTTGAATAAATATTGCAAGTGAAATTGTTATGTGTTTTTAAAGCAACTGGATCAATTTGCAACACATAATAAAGGATTACTTATGTAAAGATACACATAGATAGCATAATAAATCATTGAACATCAGACATAAACACAACAACTTGATAAAGGAGTTCACCCCACTCCGGGCTACATCTCTTGGTCCAGCTTCCAATGGATCATTATTATTAAATTTCTCAAAGTGCTCAAAAACATGTCTTACAGTGCTCAAAATGACAAACTGACTGCTTCAATGGCTCCGCAACGTCCCAAAACCCCTGTCTGGGCTCTTTCGGCACCTGAAACGGTCGAAAAATGAGAAAGATATGCCTCCTTGAAGCTCCTTCTCCAACTTTGTTGTCTCTGGTTCTACAATCTGCACCCTTGTTCTCCAAATCTGGCACACATGCTCATTTAAGTGGAAAAACCAAGACCCATACGCAACCGTGCACCGGTACAAACTGTAGAATGGTTAGGGCACCTTCAGCCCTTAATCGCCTCGGCATTTGGTCATATTGCTCACGTGACCATAGGCTGGGCGTAAAAGTCATTTGACCGTTTTAAAACTCCCACAACCGTGCATTTCCCGCTCACGGTTAAACCATTGGTTATGTAATACAAAACCCACGGAAATACATAACCGCGTGCAATATTTATTATGGGTCGCGGGTTCAAAACCTCGCGCCAACACATAACATATATATAAATACATTGCAATTGCAATGTAGTGCAATACAACATATAATATATGAATTCACGCCAAACATCCGGTTTAATAAACATGTGGGTCATATGTGGTTATAATACGTCCATGGGTCGGGGCTGGGCCCCGGCCTGACCCTCCTTTCCCTTTCAACAAAACTTTGACTTTAAATAAATATTTGAAAGTATATCCAACAAGGATCAAAGGCGGGAACATTTGGCTAGCGGATATGTGTTAAAGCTTTACAATGGGGGAGGTCCAGGGGTCGAACCCCATGTACTCCCCACATAATTTTTACATAGCCAATAAACAAAACGAAGGGGACACGTGGCGCTCAAGGATTGGGCCACGTGTCCTCATATGATTCGCCACAACCGAACACGTGTCAACATATTGCTGGTCAACGAATGCCACATCATCAATATGCCACGTCATCATGATGGTACGGCCCTCCACGTGGCCGTACGGACTGTACGGACAAGTACAGTCAGCATCCCAAAATTTTCCCTGTTTGACTTGGCGGTCAAATCGCGATATCTCCTCCATACGGACTCCATTTACGAAAATAAATATACCGCCGGAATCAGGAAGACGAGACGGACGCAATGACACTGTTTTCATCTTATTCCGAGCACTTTGAAAATTGAGCAAAATTTGATCCCCTGATCAAGTACAAAGATGTTTTCGCCTAGTCCTATGATGAGCTTAGAACGTATGACACTTCCATAATTGAGCACAAGATACCTTTGAAGCCCGTGGTCATGCTGTTTAGGCAAAAGCTTAGGCAAATTAACCCCATTTTGTTGCATGTGATTGAAAAGGAAGTTAAGAAGCTTTTAGATGCGAAAATAATCGTACCTCTGAGGTACTCAGACTGGGTGGCAAATTTAGTCTCGGTCAGGAAAAAGAACAGAGAAATCAAACTGTGTGTAGATTTCTGAAACTTAAATAGGTCTTCCCTTAAGGATAATTATCCTCTTCCCAAGATGGACCACGTCCTGGAAAAGGTAGTCGGAGCAAATCGAATGTTTATGATAGATGGGTTCTCTGGATATAACCAAATCGCCATAAACGAGCTAGACAGAGAAAAAACCGCTTTCACCACACCATGGGGTACATTCATGTATGACAAAATGCCGTTTGGTTTGATAAATGCAGGTGCCACATTCCAACGTGCTATGGACATTGCTTTCGTAGGAGAAAGAGACAAGTTCGTAGTCATCTACCTTGACGATTTGACGGTTTTCTCTAAAACCGATGAAGAACATTTGGTCCATCTAAAGCAGACTTTCGAAAAATGCCGCAGGTATGGTCTGTCCTTGAACCCAAAGAAATCACATTTCGCTATGCAAAAAGGTAAGCTTCTGGGACATATCGTATCTAAAGATGGGATCAGGATTGATCCTAAAAGGATTGAAGCAATAGAAACCATAAATATTCCCAGAAACGTAAAAGAAATTCAATCTTTCTTAGGTACAATAATTTTTTTACGAAGGTTTATCCCCAATTTTGATGAGATTGTCAAATTGATCACAGGAATACTGAAGAAGGATAGCAAAGTAAATTGGACGACCGAGGCTAAAGAATCGTTCGCGCATATTAAAAAATTCATCAGCGAGGCACCTGTGTTAGCAAGCCCAGATTACTTGAAAGATTTCCTCATCTTCTCGTTTTCTTCTGAACATACTATTGCCGCGGTGCTCCTGCAAAAGGATGATGAAGGTTTTGAATGATCGATCGCGTTTTTTAGCAAGAGCCTTAGAGACGCCGAATTAAAGTACGACATAATAGAAAAACAGGCGTACGCAATGGTGAAAGCGCTAAAAGCATTCAGAACCTATGTACTGCATTAAAAAATTATAGCGTACGTGCCAACCAGTGCTGTGAAAGATATATTGGTACAACCAGATAGTGACGGAAAACGAGGGCGTTGGCTCGCTAAAATACAAGAATTCGATCTGGAAGTCAAGCCGACTAAATTGATAAAAGGGCAGGGTCTGGCCAAACTCTTGGCCGAGTCGAATCTTAGATCTCTTGATATTTATTGCCTCGAAGAGGAAGACGGAGATGCACACCTGCACGAGCCGGATGACCAGACAGTTTTAAGCAAGGTCGAAGAAAAGTTCATGTCGTCAAGCTGGTATAAAGACATAGTGTTCTACTTGTTAAACCTAAAATGTCCAGATGGGCTATCACCAACCAAATGCAGAACTTTAAAACTCCATGCTGTAAAATATTGCATCGCCGAAAATCAACTAAACTGGAAGGATCCGCTCGGGTTCCTATTAGTCTGTTCAGTTGAGTCGGAAACTCCACGGGTTATAGAATAATTTCATGAAGGAGTCTGTGGAGGACACCATGCGTGGAGAGCCACAACTTACAAGATTTTGAGTGCCGGATATTATTGGCCAAAACTATTTTCGAACGTCAATGCCAAAGTGCGTGCCTGCAACCCGTGTCAGATATTCATTGGTAAACATAAACTCCCTGCACTACCACTCGTTCCGGTCAAAATTGAAGCCCCATTTCAACAATGGGGACTATATTTCATAGGGGAAATTAATCCCCATTCCAGTGCTCAACATAAGTGGATCTTAACAGCCACAGATTATTTTACAAAGTGGGTGGAAGCCATTCCAACCAAAAGGGCAACAGACTCGGTGGTGATCAACTTCTTGGAAGATAATATCCTGTCAAGATTTGGGTGTCCCCAAAAGATTGTTACCGACAACGCCCATGCCTTCAAGTCCATGGCTATGATCAGCTTCTGTTAGAAATACAATATCGTTCTCGGCAATTCCACTGCTTATTACCCTCAGGGGAACGGATTGGCCGAATCATCAAACAAGAGCCTGGTAAACATAATCAATAAAGTACTGGATGAAAATAAAAGGTCCTGGCACTTGCACTTGAAGTACGCATTATGGGCAAACCGCATCAACACCGAAAGGTCTATTGGCATTTTGCCGTTTCAAATGGTCTATGGGATAGAGGCGGTTCTACCTATGAACTTAGCGTTGCCAGTAATGAAGTTATGGATGGACCAGAACGAAGAACCCAATTATGTAACCAGGAGAATTAACCAGCTAATCGAGGTTCAACAACATAGAGTGGAGGTTGATGATAAAATGAAGAAGTACCAAGATGATATGAAAGCATTGTTCGACCTCAAGGCAAAAAACAGAGAATCCTTCCCAGGTGACTTAGTATTAAGATGGGATGCGAGAAGAGAAGAAGCCGCCAAGCATGGCAAGTTTGACCACCTTTGGTATGGACCATTCAGGGTCTCGGCTACAGAAGGGAAAAATTCTTTTCTCCTGGAAAATATAGACGGAGAAGTCCTCCGTGCCCCTGTCAATGGGCGCTATCTGAAACATTACATGACATAGCAGATCTAAAATAATAATAATAATAATAATAATAATAATAATATATATATATATATATATATTGTAAATAAATAAATTTCATGTTTGTACATATAGATATTGTCATTTTAACATTTATTTTTAATTTTTGGTTTTTGTTCCTAAACTCTCAACACATTTCTAATATGATTCACATTTTCTTTTTACAGGATTCCAGCTTCAGACGCCACTAGCAGGAAAAGTAATTTGCAGGTCGGTGTTAGAAACAGAGCGGCATTATAGCAGGTGATACCTAAAATATTTTCATATTACGCAAAGAAAATGAAATAAAAAGGTAAAAAGAAACTATCTCAGAAATATATGTTATGAAAGACTATTAAGGGAAATCAAGGTATCATTTTTCAAATGGCCATATAAATGTTAGACAGGAGGATCATTGCTTGATTTGATAATGTTGGTTTTAAAATAAGTTGAATGATACACTAAATAAAAAATGGGCAGTTGAAATAAACTATTCCCGAATTTATCTACAAGAGTTAGTCTCGAGTTGTTTCGGTTCCCATATTTTCAGTCAATGAATTGTGCTTTGTATCCTATCTATCTTAGGGTCTGATTTTTAACAAGTCGTCGTCTTCCCGAGTTATTGCAAAGGGATAAAAGTATTTCGTTTTAAGCCTCAGGGGTTTCGAAATAGATCTTGATAGGAAAGCTGGTCTTCACAACTACTTAATCTCCTGCTAAGTGAAAGAACGTTTAGAGCGATCTTAACTTTCCTAGGTTTTTCAACAGTTTCGGGAGAATCAAAGCTTGCTCGAACAGGATGCCCCTTAAAAATATATTATTTTCCCCTGTCTCCCTAAGAACGAAGGTGTTGTGAAGGTCAAAGGAAGATTGATACCGAGTAATCAAAATAATTTGACAGACCTCTGATACAAAATATTACACAGATATCAGCCCTGATATAAACTGATTGCTCCCATCTTCATACTTTAGAAGTAAATTATAAGACAGGTGGTGAAAGGAAATTCAGAAATGATTGCCCCCACCTAGTCCAGGGAGACGATGAAAGGAAATTCAGAAATGATTGCCCTTGTCTCAGCGTTTAAACGCATAAATATTTTTCGAAATGGTGAAAAGAAATTCGGTGAAAAAGGGTCAGACAACTTCACCGGGGTACTGAACAGGCTCGCTAGCAGTGAAGCAATGTCTGAGATGTCTGTAAGGTTGTTATACATTAATATCATTCTACTTTGGTAATCAATGCTTTCTAAAAACCCGATCAACACCCCAAATTCAGACGGGACTTCCCGATTTAAAAATATATGATATCATTCTTTTGATGCAAGATGAGAGTCATAAGATCTGTTGAATCTCTGAGGGTCGTTCCCATCGTCTTAAAACATACCCAAAATTAGTAGTGAGAAAAGGAAAATTGTGAAAGAAACTACAACCGTGTTTGGAAAAAGTATATGATTTTGAAAAAACTTCTCGAGGTAAAAAACGAAGTCTTTTTCCCCTTTGATCATTTTTTGGGATCTTTCTGGATGTTTCAGCTTTTGACTCCATTTACCGATTATTGGCACCTAGTCTACTGTTCTTCCCGCCTCACAGGGAGGCGTGATCCCTAGTTGGAGCCTATGTTGGAGTCGCCCTTGTTTTATTTTTACCCTTCACAATTTTCAATCTTCGACGCTTGGAATCTAAAGAGGTCCTTTTGATTTTCCCCTCCTCCGAAATTTTGAAAAAACTCTGCAACCTTGTCGAATAAGCAGCGATGCTTTTTCTCCCCTCAAAATAGGTACACTTTTGTAAGAACGTTCGATATTTTGGTTTTGTTTCGATATCTCGCAATTCAGATACCTTAATCTTTGAATTCACACGTCCCGAGTCACGAAACGACGAACTCATTTTAAATCTTCACACAAGATAGAAACCTAGGTAAATTTTTTTAACTCAGTGATTAGACATCGTCGGGGTTTCGCGCCTCTGCATTCGTCAAACCCAAATGTTCTTCCTTACAGTCCCGAGAGACGAGAACGCGAGGTACTTGTGGGTTAACCCTGGTCAAAGATTAAAAGCAAAAAGTTAACCATGGTTAAAATGGTTCTTGGTGTTTCGCCACTCGACGCTATCTTTTCGAAAATCATGGTGTCTAAAACTCCGACTCAAGAAGTCGCGGTGTGATTATAGTATGATTAATTAATCACCTAATCCAAGTTTTTCTTAATCCTAATTAAGTCTTAATTATCTCTATCTCGCAGTTTCGTGACTCGGCATGCTAGTCTCCGAAAATTTTATCTTCGAAGTTCCGAGTCGCGATACGACGAGTAAAACGATTATGAAATTAATCATGCCTTAAATCACGATTATATTTAATTGAGCCAAATAGGTCCTCGCAGTCTCGCGAGTTGAAGAATCAAAAGGTTGAAAGGAAATCCACGATGCTGCGAAAAGCCGAGAAAATTATTAACGTTGCTAGGTTTGAATATTTTAAAATAAAGCAAGATATGTCCCGCGCATCGAGGTTTGCGCTTTTCCTGAGTTAGCTACTTGCTCTCCATACCCCGACTGCCTGTCAAACCGCCAAACATTTATGACATTAATGAAGAATTAGGGTGAATCCACGAATAAATAAGATCGGATTTTACGCAATAAATTTGTTTCTAATTGCGATTTGACAGACTTATTTCGAAAAGGACGATTTGAACACTAAATACAAGATTGTCGTTCAATCTGGAATGCACAAGGTGGCAACCAGACCACGGTTGCTCCCCTATTATGATATGATCCAATGGGCATTGGACCACATAGACTTACCCACCAGAACTATCATAAACGACCAGCGGGTCACAGTCGACACTTTTAGACCGGAGCATATCCAAACCATGTATAAGCTCCCGACAACATCTGAATACACGTATGATGCTGAATTCCTGGAGAGATTCAAACAGAAGGAGTGCATTGAATATGACAAAACCATGCCCGGTTTGATTAAAGATTGGGTTTCGCGCACCGCGAAGTTCAGAGCAAATGACCAGGGTGCATATTCTATCGCTTCTTTGGAGCCACAGTATAAATATGTGGCCATGATGACATGTCGGATTTTTGGAAGAGAAGACACCTCACATTTCTACATCGCGTGGGTGCCTCTCATATTTCGGGTTGCAGAAGGTTGCTCATTTAATTGGGCAAAGATGCTCTCAGACAGTCTGGCCAATAGGGTCACAGAGTATCGGGAGCAAAAGGCAAGTGGGAGACCATTCTCATTTTTCATGTCTGCGTATATCATGGACACAGTATGTTCCATGACACCATTCCCTTTGATGAGTTGGGCTTGGAATCCAGCCCATGAAAAAACTGTACATGAGTATCACGACAAGCTGTGGGAGAATAAAGCGGACAAATTTATTTACAAAATTTTCAACTTGGTGATGGTGCCCCGACACATCACCATTTTTTGTCTTTCGCCACCTCGTATCTCGGACAACATTGCTGCAAATCTGAGTGGTATAGCAGACTGGTACGTAGAAGCAGATTTTTCCTATTTCAGAGTTTTCGGAGCTGCTATTCCCCCGCTTGCACTACCACTGTTCATCCCCGACAAGCTGGCTTGTCGCGAGATTGCCCGACAAACAGTGATTGGCGGGGTGAGTAAAGAGCTCAAAGCATCTTCGAAGAAGGTATGGCCGTTTTTCCCTGTTCGGCTAAATTCTTATTCTTTATTGGATTTCGGGCATGCTAAAGCTGAGGCTGCAGCCCTGGAAGACCTGAGTTTGGTCTCCATTGAATATAAAAAACATGATCCTCAGAAAATTGTAAGTAACCATTTAGCTAACTGTGGGCTGAAGAGGTTTGAACACGAGTTTTCACCCTCGGATGACATTTTCTGAGGGGCGAGATCTTATGGGGAAGTGCTAGTTCAGATCCGATCTTTAGCACTCGAAGACATGGCCTCTGTATTAAAATTTCAGGAAACCAGACGAAAGTGTCTTCCTGTTGTGTTGCGAGGAGGGAGCCCAAGCACTTCTGAGACAGAACTGAAGGATGATGAAGGCCCCAAAGAATCAACTTTTGGTTTCGGAAAAATCCATAACGAGGGGGATCAAACGAATAAGCCTGAAGCAGAGACGCAGAATCTGGACTCGCCAGAGACCCAAAATTCGGAAACTGAGACAAAGACCCCTGAACCTCCGAAGAAGCAGGACTCAGTCGTCACACCAGGAAAGGCAGTGAAACAGATCCGGGAACCCATCACTTCTGTCACCCCCTTGCAGTCACGCGAGGAAATATAGAAGAAGGATGGATTTTTGATGAGGAGCTGAGGCCTATCAGAGCAGAAGAACTTCCTCCAAACGAGTTCTTCTTTGACAAAAAGAGGAAAGCGGTGGTGAAAAGGGAGTTCTACTAGGACGAAGGATCAACTGCTAAAAAATTCAAAGTTATGACCGATGGAAAGAACAAAAAGAATGAGGAATTCGCCATGGAGATCGCAGGAACGCTAGGAGCGTATGCATCGACGAATAATTTCTTGGTCGGGATGTTAAAAAGTCAGCTCAAAAGAAAGAATCGCCTGATCAAGACTCTCGAAGCCAGAGTAGCTTCGGCCACAGAAAGCGCTAAAAGTCAGGTGAGTGGGGAAATAGAACTGGCCCGACTAGCTGATAAAAAGGAAATAGAAGTGCTCAAAACCAAGTTGGAACAAGCGCATTCAGTGATCCAAGACGGTCGGGTGTAGGCTGGTCAACAGAGGACTATGATTGCAGAGCTACAGGCTCAGGTGGAGATCGCTGAAAGTAGGGTGATCGATGTCGAGGGGTTTAAATCCCGAGCGACCCAGATTCAGAGCAAGATCTCTTCTGCGCAACAGAGTTTTCTCGCCAAAGTAGGAACAATCCGAGAGGATTGTCTGTTGATGCATCGGGTTTCCAAGAACCTGACTGATAGAGAAAGAGATGCAGGAGCGGC
Source organism: Picea engelmannii (assembly GCA_009831015.1). NCBI lineage: Eukaryota > Viridiplantae > Streptophyta > Pinopsida > Pinales > Pinaceae > Picea > Picea engelmannii. The sequence goes on along the minus strand of ML781899.1, from coordinate 335,398 downwards.
TCGGGTCGCATTTCAAGAGTCGGTAATAGCCACGAATGACAGAGTTTTAGCAGGTTCCCCCGGACTCACTCTCCCAGAACAAACTAGAGGTAACGTTTTGTTGAAGGATTGGGAGCATAACATTACCCTGGGCAAGGAACAAGCCCAAAAAGTGATCAATTCATTAGAAGAAGCCTTCAATTCTATAGAGGGCGAGCTGTTGGGTATGGACACTGGAGGCGATGCCGAAACTTTAATACAGATGAATGTAGAACAGATCTCGCTCGATCTGAAAGAGAAGGAGGAGAGAGATTTGGCAGATATCTCTCAGATAGACAGGGTGAACATGGCTCGAGTTGATGAGCATTTGATCCAACCCAGCACGCAAATAAGTGCCCTCGACATCGTCGATGCACAAATGGAGGAAAAGCTACCGCAGTTAGCCTGAGAATGCTACTTCGTCGAGGCCAGCTGTCAAGCGGAGCCTTCGCAGCTTGTATCTAAATTTGTGGACAAATGTATTGCATACACCGAATCTACGCGAAGATGAACACTTGGCACCAAGCAAAGACAGAGTAAGAGAAAGGGAGCGATTGCGTTCCTCCCAGTTGTAACTGAATGTGTGTAACCGTTGAGAGCCTAACTGATCTGTAAAGTTGTATAAATATTTCACAGAGCGAAATAAACAAGGGGGACCTTTTTGGTGTCGATTGTAATAGAGTTTTTGCATTTGAAGAAGTTAATATAAGCAATTTGGAGATTCTCGATTCCGTCCAGACTATGTTACAAGTTTGTTTCTTTGTATTTCATGTTTCATTTCATTCCATTTGTTCATAATTGATGTGCTTTGTTATACTTTAGTACGACCACTACTATAACAAAAGAATTATGGTTTTCTGTATCTGTTTATTGTCTTTACTCTGCACCAGCTATCAGCGGGTGTAAGACCAATTTGCACTTTCAGAATTCTACGTTCATTCTTTGCTATGTCAGTTGTTTTCTTACTAATTTCCTTCTCTGTTTATATGTGAGTTTTCTCTTTGACATGGATCTTGCGTTATATGCAGCTAAATGTTTCTCTTTCACACCACGCCTTTATATTAAAATATAATACAGTTACGGGAAAGATCCTTCAAATTTGCATTTTTATTTTATTCCAAAAAACGTAAAATTCTCTTTATTTCGACCAAATCAAGACAGCATTTAAACCTCTCGTTAAATCCTTTCCTAATATCACTGTTCCTCCATGACTGTCCCTGTAGCGACATAGCCTAATATCGAACCCGGACTATCTAACCAAACACATATCGCCTTAAACCTTTTTGACATAATCCTTAAAACTGCTAATAACCGGGACGAACTTGAACATTCATGGGCAGCCATTGAACAAGATATAAATACTCAGGAACAGTTGGAAGCTAGACGACGCGAACGTAGAAAGCTTCCCTAGTTTCCTATACCGTACCTTTCGCCTACTTTCGGATGCCTTGACACTGTACGTTTAAGCCTTAGTACAAACTCAGGAACAACAAGTAGCATAGTGTCTTTCATGTTCCTTTAATTTTCTTGATTCGTAGCACACCACATGTCCATTCTGACTAAGAAATCCAGCAAGTCCTTATTTACATGCATTTGTGCATACCATGAAAGACACTCATCTCATGAAATAAACACTAATTGCATGCAGACCTTCCACATTCCTCCCAACCTTAGACCACACTGATCATAAACTCTCAACAGTGGGTCACCCCCGAGCTATGGATAACTTCCACCTGGGTAAAGGATTTCTAACCAGGCTAAGGTCATTTTGACAATATACAACTCAGACACGGGTGCCAACTCAAATCAACAGCCTATAGTCCCTCATTCCCCACATCCATGTCCCACCCCAGGAAGTGCGCCTCTTCTCTACTCAACAGTCCATCGACTTCCCCACTTCCCTTCTGGGGCTTCAACAATAGGCCGAACAGGAAGTCTTAGAGCCCTGTAGTTACAATTTGGCACCTTGAGAAATCAATTCCCAAAATTTCTCTTACCTGGAGAAAATGCTCACAGGCCTGACAACCCGCTTCTTCAGTGTCCTACGGGCCTGAAAACCCGCTTCTTCATTGTCCTACGGGCCTAACAACCCACCTCTTTGGTCTGGCTCCATAACTGACCAAAGTCCTAATACATGTACAAATACGAGTGTTCATAACCTGAAGGTACATATGACAGTCCCCTAGAGGTAGTGAGGTGTTAATGATAATGGAAAGATGCCCCCAAAGGAACTAAATTTCCCCAATTATATTTCCATGTTCCCTCTTGACACTTGTCATGTTGGTAATTAGCTTCATTCGACATGGATTCCCTCACAAGGTGATATGTTTCTCAACATAAGGACTTAGGATATATTTAAATATCCATACTTTATACTTTATACATTTTTGGGAATATTCATAAAATATTCCTTTGGGTTTAAGCCCCCTAGATTAGCCCCTTTTTCCCAGACTCTTAGCCCCCTTTCCCATTCTAGTGGAGTTTATCCCCTCATACTCTTTTACATGGTTGGTATGCAACAATGATGTGTTTTCATTAAAACTGAATGTGTTTGCATTTTACAAAAATAGGTTTGTTGTCCTTTCAGCTTCTGGCTCACCGACCCAATAACCATACAGGCACTCTGGCCTCAAAATACATTCATAGAAAGGCACTCTGGCCCCAAAGTATCCTGGTTCATCATCCTTTATGTACAATTACATTTATATTTACAAGGGGGTTCGACCTAGGGATATTACAACATTCAATACTAGGATAACAACAAAGTCAAGTTTTTATTATACCACTTATAGACGAAAGGGAAATACACTTGAATCTATACATTATAAATAAATTAAAATTAGAAAGTAATACATCAAAAACACTATAGCCAAATACCAATGTGACTAAGATAAACTAGAAACCTCTATAAATGTTGTTATACTAAGTTGTATGCATAACCAATAAAAATGGCATTGTATAAGTGATTATAATTACTACAATTGAAATTTACGAAACACTAAATATTTATATGGAGAATAACCCTAACATTAAATTTTGGATATATTTTCATGAGACATTATTAGAGTCCATATATCATATTGTTCTCATCTTTAGAGAATACATTATAAGTCTTCTACACAATGCAATTTGTAGATAACTTCCCTTCAATTTCATCACCCTCCAAAACAATTATTGTTGTATTTTTCTCAAATAATTCATCCCAAAATTCATCCCCAAATTCATTATATTTAGTACATTTATCTACAAACCAAATAAATTTAATTTTCTTCTCAATTTTTTTTTCTTTGAACCAAAAGATCTCTTAAATAAAGTACTCTCACCACTTCTACTTTTGTTTAACCATAGTTAGAATTTGATATCATATAATTCCAGGACATCTAATACATATGTTCATGAGTAATACAATTTTGACTTGTATTTAAATCAATACTTTATTTTCCTTTTGGGAGGCTTTCTGACTAAATAAAAACACTTCCAATTTATTATCTTTTTTTTTTAATAATAAAACTGGTAAAATTTATATTTAAAAATATTTTGTTCAAGCCACAGAGAGAGTCATTACATGATTCAAAATAAGCCTGTAATTTGAAAATCATGCTATAATTTTTCCCTATCTGAAATAGTCCAAACTACTAGCCCTGAAATTGACTTACAACAACTACAGAGCCTAATGTACCATCTATAGAATATGTCAAGCATCGACATACAAAAATAGAGCATATTGTTTAAGCTTTGTCTAATGGAGTTCCATCCTGAGCTTCGTTTGTGGAGTCTGGTGGCGAATTGAGATCTAGAATCTACCTTAGAGGAGTTGGCGACGAAGCCTCATCCGAAATTTCCTGACTAGAAGTTTGCACGGTCGGAGACGTGGGTCTGGAGTGAAGTTCCACTACCTCTATGTGAATGGTATGCACTTAATCCCATTGTTGAATCCCCTCTCTCTGCAAAATTAGCAAGCCCATTGCAGTTTTCCACTGAACTGAGGCATTATGCATGATGATTTGAAGTGAATTAACCAGATTAATTGGAGCCTCATGTTCTTCATCCTGGAGCTCTCAATACCACCGTGCTACGCCCAACCTTCTGTTAGACATACTTCTCGCTTGATCTCCTACCGTAACTACTTCTAAAAAAGGTTTTGTCCACAAACAATCAATGAGAAATGCAACATGGAACACTAGAGTTAAAGAAACATCAAGTTTACCTCCTGTTAGACATACTTCTCGCTTGATATCCTACCGTAACTACTTCTAAAAAAGGTTTTGTCCACAAACAATCAATGAGAAATGCAACATGGAACACTAGAGTTAAAGAAACATCAAGTTTACCACCACCCTGATTCTTAATACTCTTCTTGTTTCTAAGATCCTCCATGTTAACTTGGCATCGGATGATGGGTCGCCACCTGTTGGAAATATGGCTACAACAGAGATGACGCAGATGATCAAGGCGCAGATGATCAAGGTTGTCATTGATGGCAATCGATTGTTTATGAAGAACAGATGCTGAAACATGCTGCAACACAAATGCAAACACAGACGCTG
>ML781899.1:300407-329389 GCA_009831015.1 Picea engelmannii | reverse complement strand
CACTGGTTTTCACAGTAAAGACTTGCTGCCATTAAGATTAATGATTCGAAGATAAAATTGAGAGAAATTGTTAATAATTTACAATAACTGATTCACCCCCCCCCTCTCAGTTATTTCATACCTGTAACACCACCATGGGTGATGAATGAGCCGAAACCTACCACCACACCCACCAAAGAGATCTCCAAGCATGCGACTAGACTCTGTCCAAACGATTCCATCATTATGGGTTGTGGATGAGGAATGACGAGGGAATGGTGACGCCAAACGAGTATGAAGGCATACCATATCTATTAACTCATTCACAAAAGACACCTATGATACTGGTTGTGAGAAAGTAGGCATTCAAGAGAACTTGTGCAAGGGTACGCCAGGGTCTGGAGATGCATGCATTTGAAGGATGGTATAACCACCTGTCCTCCTCACCAACCAAAACATGCTCCAATATTTGATACCACCTGTCACTCCAAACCTTAGCCAAATGCACCTTTCAGTTCAATGATTAGTCCTCACTATCTCCTTATATGGTGGGTCCCTCCTCTGGTACAATACTCTTATCGGTCTATCCATCTTGACTTGCATTAGGGGATAAAATGTTGAGAAACCCGACCATCAATTCATCGAATACGCAACAAGTCTCAAGTATCCAAATTAGTAAAGGAACTGGCCTTGATAATATTGTTTCTAAGTACATGAAAACATTGCAGAGTTTTAAACGCCCCTGCCTCCAACAATTTTCTAATCATGATGCTTCTGATATTCATATCATTCAAGAGAGATCGCTTTCTGAATTGGTTACGAATGACCTCAAAATATCCAATTATAATCAACTCTTCAATGCCTTGGATCTTTGCTATATTGAGACCTTTATAAAGAGCGTAGGCTTTCACCTGGTTATTGGATGTTATGTACAAACTTCAAGAGAGTGTTGTTCGAATATATCCCCCTGGGGAGAAGATAACCCCACCCGCTCCTACCACCCCTGCACTTCCAATTTATTATCAACAACACATTCATATGTGAATTTGCATAAAGAAAACATTTGTCATATATTACATAATATATTTTATACAAATTTTGAATGGGTTATAGAAGAATCAATATGTTTCTTACCTATCATTGATTTGGTAAGGGAATATTAGTTCAACCACACTAGAGTAAGTGGGTCCTACTTCAAATTTCATGCCAGATTGCATTGTTACTTTGTTTAAATGTATTGGCATGGAACTATCTATTTATTTTATTTTTTCTATCATGGAACTATCATTTTATGAAGGCTTCTCAGTTGTATCTTCATGCCCTACCAAATAATAAGGTGTGTATTTCCAATTTATACAAATTGAAAACAATTCACAATCTTTAAGCTTTGAAGGACATTGATTCAAACATATAAAATTACCCTATTTCTATTCTTCACCATTGATGTAGCCAAAGCCTAAGATTCATTCACAAGATCAAATAAGACATGCAAAGACATAAGAATGGAAAAATAACTCTCTTTTATTCCTTCTCCATCCTAACTATTACAATGGAAGTTCAACCCCTTATAACTACTATGTGAGATTTTTGAAAATAACTAATTTTAGAAAAACAACTATTTTTTTTTTTAAACGACTAAATTTAGAAAATTCTTGCATGAATCTAAAACTGACCACTAACTAAGAGCTAACTAGAGTGACATTATTTTTCAACTCACATTTTTTATTAAGTTCATAAACTGAGAGATAATTGATAATTGAAAAATTAAAAATTTCGATAAAAGCACTAAAACCCCAATTTGAGACCTTATATGAAGAAATTTGGCCTCAAAAAAGTGATGAAATGATGTCCAATTAGATATATCGAATCATAACAATAGTGAACACTTCGAGACGCAACTGCATGTAAAATTTCAGTCCAAACGGAAAACCGATTCAAAATTTATGACCCTCAGGAAATCCTCGAAAAATCCCTGCATCATTCTCCTCTAGCTGAAAAGAATGCAACTCTTGCAAGTTTTTGTCTTCAAACTGTTTCCATTTAATGGGATCTAGGTTCAGTAACCTCCCCTTTGTAATCCATGTACTCTCTGCTGGTGCTATTCCTTCCCACTGGACCAGATATCAGTTGTATTGGCCTTGTCGAGTATGAAGAGTCTTCTAATCTAAAATATGTGCAATCTTTTCCTTTTTCTTGCTTGGAATGGCCTGTTGCCAATCCACCTCTTCCTCACTTTCATCACCCAGATAATCCCCATGGAAGACATACAAATCAGAAACGTTAAACATAGGGGAGATATCAAGGTCAATTGGTAAATCAACCTTATAATCATTGTCATTGATTTTCTTGAGAATCTTGCAAGGACCAATTTTTGTATACTTCAATTTGTGGTAGGTTCATCTAGGAAACCGCTCCTTCCATAAATAAAACATCACCAAATCACCTTCATTGAATACTTGGTATCATCGGTGAGCATCTTTTATAATTTTCTTTTGTTCATTACTAGCCTGTAGTTTTTGTCTCACATGTTGCTGCAACTGTTGAATGTGTTCTACAAATGCCTCCCCATCATCACTGATCCTATCCCTAAGTGGTAGCTACACCAAATCTATGACACCCATAGGATTTTTACCATAAACACCTTGAAATGGAGATTTACGTGTAAACCTATTCACTGAACTATTGTAGGAAAAATTTGCTTGAGGTAAAGCCAAATCCCACTGCTTAGGATTCTCTCCAACAATGCTCCATAATGGGTTTCCCAAACTCCAATTTACCACCTCGGTTTGCCCATCTATTTGGGGGTGATAGGCACTGCTGAACTGTAATTTAGTCCCCATTTTCTTCCATAAAGTTCTCCATCAACCATTTGTATCATAATCATTCAAATTTGAATTGTAATTCTTGATAGAATGTCCAACACCCTCATCATCTTTATTGGGATTTCCATTATTATTAAAAGATTCTTGCGATTCGTTGTCCTATGTAGTTATAAATAAATATAGGGATTAAAAAAAATTAGTTAAAAAAAGGAAGTTAAAATAAAGTCTTAATAAATAAGATATTAAAAAAAATTTAACATAACATGTCTTTTTCTTGATCCAATAATATTTTTTTAATAAAATCTTGTCATGTACATTTCCCAACAAACTCTCTCCATGATTAAAGTTAGTCGTCTGCTTCTTAATTTTTTCTAGAATGAAAAAATTTACATCCATCATATAATGAAAGAACTATACCTTCAGATGATGTATATATGTGTCTACCATGTGAATCCCACATTTGTTGGATCCTTTCTTTTGCAAACACATGTTCTCTTAAAGCCAAATTGAAATATTTAAATATTGATGTATCAAAAAGTGGTAGATTTGGATCATCCTAATCCATATGCATATGAAAAGGGATAGTTCCCTCTTGAAATGGAATTTTCTAACACTATATAAGAAAGAACCCTATGTAGGAATCATTTGAATAATCTTTCTAAATGTCAATTGGATGTTTGCCGTATCAGATTTTTTTTTGCAATATCAAGATAATGCTTTCTTAACCATACGTGTTATATAGATATCAACTAAAAAAATGCAAGTGAAATTTCTACATGATTGAGAAAAAAAAATAATTCAAGGACATCACTATCTAACCACTTAAAAACATAGTTATTCATATCAATAATAACATGATTATAGAAGATATGTTGAAAAGAGCCAATATTGATCAGTGTGTTCCACAGTGAAGAGGGATAACTACGACAACAAACAAAGCATGGGACATTTTTCCTTGTTTCAATTGTAAAACTAGTTTCCTTTTGTATAGTATATATGTTCAATATATTTGTATCAGCTTACGAAATTTAAGCTCCACTCTCTCTTCCTCTTCTTCCTTGCAAAATTTGTTTTCTTTTCCGCACATAGAATAGTGCACAATTTTACAAAATGATTTGGTTGAATTTTGTAGATTTCAACCACATTTTTTCAAAGATTAGTTTAACACTATAGAAATCACCATCTTGAACTTTTAAATATTCACAATTGATAGCTCTAGTAACTCTTTCAACTTTGACCATAAATTTTGTGCATGATAATGAGCATCAACTGTTGTATTCAACCAACCACATAGACCCATCTATTTTTTTCTATACTACAATCTACAATTAATATGCTTCATCCATGTCATGCAATGATATTAAAAAAATAGAGCCATATTGTTTTATTTTATCATGAGGACATCTTTCTTGATTCTATTAAGTGAGCATGCCAATGAACTGTTTTTATAATATTAAAACGTATCCACCCATTTTTCCATAAATCACTTGATATAAAGACATGAGTCATGTTATCTTTTAGGTTGTCTTTTCTTGAAACATTCATTTTGAAAATTCTACAAAGACATGAGTCATGTTATCTTTTAGGTTGTCCTTTCTTGAAACATTAAAAACATTCATACATTTATTTTGGAAATTCGACAAACAGTTTTTATATTATTAACAAGTATCCACCTTTTTTTCCATAAATCACTTGATATAAAGACATGAATCATGTTATCTTTTAGGTTGTCCTTTCTTGAAACATTAAAAACATTCATTTTGGAAATTCTACATAAATCACTTGATATAAAGACATGAGTCATGTTATCTTTTAGGTTGTCCTTTATTGAAACATTAAAAACATTCATTTTGGAAATTTTGCAAAGACATGAGTCATATTATCTTTTAGGTTGTCCTTTCTCGAAACATTAAAAACATTCATACATTCATTTTGGAAATTCTACAAACCATTTTTATAATATTAAAAAGTATCCACCCTTTTTCCATAAATCACTTGATATAAAGACATAATATTAAAAAGTATCCACCCTTTTTCCATAAATCACTTGATATAAAGACATGAGTCATGTTATCTTTTAGGTTGTCCTTTCTTGAAACATTAAAAACATCCATACATTCATTTTGGAAATTCTACAAAGACACGAGTCCTGTTATATTTTAGGTTAAACATTAAAAACATTCATACATTCATTTTGGAAATTCTACAAAGACATGAGTCATGTTATATTTTAGGTTGTCCTTTGTTGAAACATTAAAAACATTCATAAATTCATTTTGGAAATTCTACAAAAACATGAATCAAGTTATCTTTTAGATTGTCCTTTCTTGAAACATTAAAAACATTCATACATTCATTTTGGAAATTCTACAAAACAATACATATAAAGAGTTTAAAATAAATTAAAATTATACATCAAATTATATGATGGTGGATACTAGTTTAAAAAAAAAAAATATACCTACTACTTCTTAGCCAATGTGTTCCTTCCCTTAATGGCTTGGCCTATTAGTATATATCCATTTCTCTCTTTCATGACCTGATCAATGAAGAGAGTGTTAGCCCATTACTTGTTATAAATATTTTATTGTTTACATATTTTAGTAAAGTGATTTATGGAACACCATCATGAATCAAATGAGCTTTACGATAATGAATATGGAATGGATTGATTCATATTTTTCATTCTTTATTATCCCCTTCTGAGTAGAAATAGTATATTTTTCATCCAAGATATATAAATTTAGGGTTTCTATTTCAAATTCATCTTCATATTTAAATACAATAGTCAGTTTGGTTACTTTTCCAAAAGGCATTAAAATATTATCTTTGACTGTTGTTGTAAAGTTTGTGACAAGCCACAAAACCAACTTTGCCACATCTTCCTCTATTTACTACATCATGAATTGGGGTTGCTCGAACACATCTATTAATATTAATAGAGAAAAAAAATTAATTGAATAAACAAAATTTAATTTGTTTCTTTTGAGCACCTTCTGATCTCTTGTATCTTTCACTGGACTTCTACATCATCATCATTGAAGGATTTACTTTCAAGAACTTGAAAGCATACATACTGATATCATTTTTTTAATTTATGATATAAGCTCTTCTAAGAAATTTTAGATTACTTTTATGACGAATATTAGTCGAATATTAGTGAACTTATTAGTCATATTCATTATATGTAATACAAAATATTTGTCACAAACCCTTTTTTTTTAACTTCCACAATACCGTCTTTCAAATCACTTGCTTTAATTTTCCTTAATTGATTTGATTTGCCATATGATCGTAAAACCCAACCTTGTTTTGTCACAACATATGCCATCAATGACATGGTCTTTTTCATTAGATTTGAATGATAATTACTACCAAGAAGGTCAATTTGTAGCAGAAAACAAGTATTCTTCTCAATTACCTCAATTTGGACTTACTGATCACAATCATAGATGTGACCATGCCAATAAAAGTAATATTTCTTCATCCACTTTATATATACAAAAATTTGTGTGGAATTTGGGTGGTGGACACCTGGCATACTATTGATGGTTGGCATCACTGTGGGTGAGGAGAGACAACGTTTCCCCACTTCACTCCAGATTGATTCCACATGGCCTTTATATATATATATAAGGAGGGCTTGACATCACATGCATGTGGACATTATTGATGTATTTTTTCATTTTATCATTTGTAAATGGACAATGAGGGTTCGACCCCACTTGAATCAATGTTATGTTATGTGGAAAAATATGCTAGGCTAACCTCATATAAGATGGGTAGTGATAGCTTTCAATTTTCACCATCGTTCCTCATCATTGTGGGGCAACACTTCTAGGATTATCACTATTTCATCCTTTTTGATTGTTCTCTCTTATGGGCTATGCTTGGAAATGGTCTCTTGTTGATGCTTTGCTGATTTTGGATGGATATTTTTGAAATTAGGGTTTTTGGCTCTTGGTTTCTTGGATAAAGTAAGTATTTTTATGCAATTTTATGGTATTTTGTTGATGTAGATGGTAAAATTGCTATTTTGTTGCAATAAGTCTTGTTTTGTTGAAAACCTAAGAGGGGAACATAAGTGCTTCTTCCCCTCACAAAGTTTTGTTTGTTCAAGTTAGTAAAACATCCTTGCTAGGGTTAGAAGTCTAAATTCCCAAAGTACTACCACTTTAGGATTTTAGCCCTAGACAATTGATCTTTGACCTAATTGAAGCTATAAGAAGGGAGAAATGATATCTAGGGGCCAAAAGTGCTTACACCCTAGACGTCATTCTCCTCAAAGTCTAAATCATAAGGCCCAAATGTGTTTGCACCTTACGGTTTGGACTCTACCTCTTAGTTTCAACTAGATCAACCTTCAAGCTTGGATACATTTGAGACTCCATAGCCTTGGAATGGTAAGACAATAATCTAGAATTGAATCTTGTGGTGAAAGTAGTTGTTAAATTAACTTTTCCTATTCTATCAAGTGTTCTACTAACTTCACTAACACTAACCCTAGCAAACTCACAACATTTAATGTTGTTGTTACTAAAGTTTTCTACAACCACCGAAAATTGTCTTAATTTGTTGCATACACCTACTTATAAGTGGTTTAACTTGTTCAGAAATCATCTCCAACAATTGGATACTATTCTATTGGTTGAATGCTTACTTTTCATGGTCAATTGTGGTGCTTTTGAGCCATAATTCTTGTTTCTTTTGCTAATAATTTATTATTGTTATAAAGTTTTTTTTATTGTTGTAATTTGCAACAACCGAATGTAATTTAACTTGTCTAGTGTCTAGAGAGGTCATTGTTGCATACTTAACATTGTAATTGTTATATATATGTTGTAAATTGTTTCTTGTTATGGGAAGGTACAACAATCACCTTACAACCTCTTTTTGCTTCCTAGACTTAGAGCAACTAACGAGCTACTAAACTTTATATTCAATCCCTTGAGGTCACCATGGAAGCCTCCATTATGGTTGACCTCCTCCATCACTAAAACAAGGGAAGATCCTAATAAGGTGACAATGGTAGTTTCTTCCATAGTTACGTAAGATTTGGGGATATTGTGGTGGGATTTGCACAAGTAAAAATCCTGCAATAATAGGAGAATTACCAACAAAAAATAAAGTTATAATAGACCAAGGTTTTGCATGTCGTAATCCCAACCAAGATTAAGACCATTGAGAATCCTTTTTTTTCATGAAATACACATCTCTGGGAAATCCATCAGGCACTTCGATTCATTCTGAGGATCTTTCCCAGAGTAAACCAAATTCTATGGAAGCTCAAGGCTTTGTTAATGTTATCCCCAAATTTTTGGGGATGACTAAGGACATTATGTCTTAAGGCCCTCAGGTTGCAGACATGGAGTACCAAGAGAAATATTGATCGGTGATGTCCACTTGCATAGTTGTAGACCCACTTCACCACCACATTTCTGGATCCATCACCATGGCATTCACCACACTAGGTTGCTTTCGTAAGATATTGGGTCTTTCTCCATGAGGTACAAGTCAGGTATTGTGGTAAGTATCACTCTAATATTTGAGGCATTTTAATATGTTGTATTGAAGCTTTTTTTTATTATAGAACGTATACTTAGACATTATGCTTTTGACCCTATTTCACCTTGGTGAGTGTCATCTATTTCCTAGTAAGTGGCCAACTTTGGGAAAAGGGTGTTATTGGGGGTCTCTTGAGGGGTCATCGTACCAGTCCCAGCCAAAATTACCACTTTCCATCTTTTGTTCCCCTACCACATCACCCTCTTCTAGGTTTTTCTGGCCTTATTTACCCAAGAAGGGCATGTACCTCATTTCATGGGAAGAAGGGGCCAAAGGCCCAAAGGGAGTGTATCTCGAAAAAGTTACAAGCCAAAATCATATAAAACACACACACACACACACACACACACACACACACACACACACACACACACACAGATATATATATATATATATATATATATGTTTTAAAATGTGCCCAATGGGACCTAGGCCAGGCCTGTGGGGGGCTGGTGCGATGTCGGGCATCACACCAGCCCCCCTGTGGGCCTGGCCCACACTCGTGGGCACCATATTCTCACCCAAACAGGTCTTGAGAACGATGAAATGTTTATCCTAAAATATCAAAGACCTGCAAAAGCAAATACATATGTATAAAATGTCCCACTTGTTGAAGGATCTACACAAGTGTGCTACATGATTGATTTTACCCCTATGGCACTCTGTGTACCTCTCCCTTCGAGTGACATTGTGGTACTACCCCCCAAGATTTATTTTACCCATAGGGAGTACCCAGTCGCTCTGGACCTTAATTAATTAATTGCAAAAAATGGGTTTGGAAAAAGGATGCATTGAAAACGAAGGTGCAACACACCGTCTACAAAGGCACCCAAAGATGAGACGATACGAGCCCTTGTATGTCATGAAACTCATAAAACTATGAATTCTAGTCCTCATCCACCTCAGATCCACTACATGACCTTCAATGGGTTACCTTTGGAAGCATCTCCTACTTGAGGGCTTCAACTCACCCAATAGGGTTTTTATAAGACCCCTCCCATATCTAAACTTGGTCAATTTCATAAGTTCTTTGAGAACTTGTTTAATTAGATGAGGTAGTTTTGATGCACATTTTTAGGTGGCTCATGTATTATATTTGATTTCACTTGCTATGATATGTTTGACTTTAGACCCTTGGAGGGCACATTCATTGTCTTTGCAGAACCTTGCTTGGTGGATAGTTTTGGAAGAACAAGCCTAGCTTCGGCTTCCTTGGGGCATGAATCCCACAGGTTGGATGCCTTGGTCCATGCTTCAGATAATGGATGTAGCCTTTGGAGTTTTGAGAGACACCTTAGAGTACCTCTCCTATCCCTTCATCACCCCAACTATTTTCCTTTGGAGGCTAGAGTGCTACACCTTGGGGCTTGACGTTTTGTTGGGGCTAGGGTTTTGGTGGTGGTGGTGTTAACTTGATTGACACTTGGCTCTTTTTTATGCGGAGAAGCCTTATATTGAGGAAGAAGACCCTAGTACACAAGGAGGAGTCCTTTGTAGGCCCAACGTTTCATCTCCAAGCTGAACAACTTGTTCAAAGTGCCAAAATGTTTCCCTAAGAGGGGTGACATCATGTCTTTTTAGGGATTTTCCTATGTGCAAATTGAATTTAATGTTGTAAAGGGGAAAAGTAAAGGAGGCCAGCCTCCTTAATTTGTGGTTTACCCTAAATTTTAAGTGGACAAACTCTTTTAGGTGATCTTTTATAAATATAGATCAATGACAATTCATTTTTACATAACTCTCATGTGAGGGATACTTTGTTGAAATTTGCGCCCTCTTTGGGAAATTTGGATTATCTCTCTTATGCAAATGTATTTTGGTGATTTCTCTTGGTATATTGTGGAGCTAAGGTGGTGCGCACCTCTTGGAGGATTTTTCTCTTTCTTATGGATGGATATGGTTTGGTAAATTAGGGTTTGATCTTGCATCTTATGGAACTAGTAAGGAAATTTATGCATTAATTGGTATTTTCTTCTTGTTCCATGTTATTCTTGTTTGAAACCCTAGGAGTGTAAGTTTATACACCCTTCACCAAGTTTTATCTCATTTGTTAGTTGATAAGTTATTTTTGGTAAGGTTGTTAAGATGAGTATAGGGGTGTACACCCTCCTAGATTTACCTAAGTTTGACTTGCATGCCCTAGTGAGTAAATTGTCTTACACCCCAAGGGATATTGTGGGTCTAAATATCACATCCAAGACTCCATTTACCCAATATATTAAAGGCACTAATATGAAATTTTCATTGGATAAATAAATTGCTTGCATTGGGTAACATGATTTTACGAGATTTTCAAATTGTTTGAAGTGCAGTCAATTCTATATGCTATTAGCTTCTTTGATCCTCTAGGGCGTCATATTTTTTCAATTAATTCTTGTTTCTATCATAACTAAAATCTATAGCCAATAGGGTTTCAACAAAACACTTTATAACTTTTACTTTTCCTCTCTTTCCAACCGCCAAAATTTGCTAGAAAACTGCCATAATAAACTACTAGTCATTGTGCATCTTTTGGGTGGTTTACTTGTAATTTTTGGTGGTTGGAATTTTCAGTTGTAGCATATTTTTTCTACAACTATCAGGATGCCATAATATCTCTTCAGTAACATTAGTTAAACAACCTTACATTGTTTCTAAAGTCATGTCTTATCTCACTAAAGTTATACTAGTCATTGCTAGCTTATCTCTTGCACCTTTAACTAGACTTTTTGTGACTTATTTAGCAACTTTGATTATCATATACTTGCTGACATATATCATTGTTTACTACTCCTATATAGGAAAACAAGATTCACTTGTTTTTCCATTTGGATATTGGGTCTGTATACTCATCTTTTCTTGTGTCTCGGGCAGGTACATTTATTATCAAGAATGGTGCAATAACCCCTCAAGGGATCCCCAGTTGCAACGCTTCCCCAAAAGTTGGCTACTTACTAGGAAATATATGACAATCACCAAGGTGAAATGGGGTCAAAAGAATAAAGTCCAATCATGCGTTCTATAATTAAAATCATCTTAGATACACATGCTTGAATTCCTTAAATATTAGGGTGATTACCTACCACAATAACTGACTTGTACTGCATGGAGCAATACCCATGTGTCGTCTAGAAACTAGATGGTGTGGTGGATGCGTTGAAAATGGATCCAAACTGTGGTGATAGAGTGGGCTTCCATATGTGCAAGTGGACATTATTAGTCATGTTGTTGGATGCAGGCCCAGTCAGGGAAAAATGCTATTTTTGGGAAGAGAAGCATGAAAGGAAGAAATGACAGCTGGAAGGAAAAGCAACACGTGTGAGGGAAGAATGTGAGGCGTGCATGCAAGAAAGACCTAATGACGCTAGGGTTAGGGGTTTTGCAATGGATTGTAATCATTGATGAGCCAAGAATATAAATAGGTAGTACTTGGATGAAGAGAAGGAGGAGGCAGAGAGAGAAAATATATAGAGGACGAGGGCAACGAATGGATGGAAGAGAGTTGTAAGAACTATACTATTCAATAAGTTGGTGAGCTAGAGAGGCAGAAAGTGAATCGATCTCGAGGGTTAGATCGCAAGATGAGGAGCCTGGTACGATCTAGTCAGTCTCACATGGATTGAGGAGCTTGTTGAAGAGAGTAGAATCCAAAATTGTAAACACTTGCAACGTGACATATTATTGAACCATAATAAAGAGCTTGAGAGCCAAATCCTTGTGGACATAACCCAAGAGGGGGTGAACCATGGTAACACCTGTGTTGTATGAAGGAATGTGTGTGACTTTATTGTTGTTAAGTGGTGAATGTTAGATGAATGAATTAACTAGTTAGATCTGGTATTTCACATGCATGCATATAATGACTGCTATAATCAGATGTTAGACTAAATAAATAAATATTGCAAGATACAACCGCAGATCTCCAATCATTCCTAGGTTGCAAACACCTGAGTATTACAGCCACCCATAGAGCTATCTTGGATGAGACTGCGCAGTGCACTCTGTGTGTTGCGTTGCCTTCTGGTCTACCAGAGGGGTTCATAGTTTTAGAGGGATTTTGTTGGGAGCTTATTAAATCTGAATTGGGGTAGATCTATAACAGTAAGGTAGGATCATGACAACCAATAAATAATCTCAAGTAGAAGAGTAGAAAGCCAACAAATGGTTCTGTTGCTAGCTGGTTGGAGCAAGATGGGCTTGGGTGAATGAGATCTGCTGAAGAGGCATCAAAACAATGCCAGATCGGACGACAAGACGGCGAGAGAATGAAAATCTAAAAGGGGATGTTGAGACCATGGAATCCAATGAAGGCAGAGATAGAGAGCTGGTTGAAAACAAAGGAGACGGAGTTTGCACAGAAAGATAACAGAAACCCGAATTTGACACCGCGCAAATATCTGGACAAGTACGTATTTAGTGACTTGCATGAAGTATTTTTCTATGATTTCCCACATATGTTGCACGAGTGGATATTGAGGTTGAAAGACAACCATCATACAAATCGGATCATACAGCTAGAGTGGAATCCTATAGAGATCATGTAGTTACAACAAGTTGATAATAAATTTACGTGGGCAGTAGATTTCTTGTTAGACAACATTGTGGCAGGATTCATCACAGAATTTGCAGTAGATATAGAGAAGTCTTACAGCGTAGCAGAACAATATTTCTTGAAAGGACCTCAAGGTAGTTATATTAGATTGTTATATACTTCTATTAGGATATTACTATATAGCAAAGGTGTAATGACAATGACGTCAGACAACCAAAATTCTCTGCGTGCATGGGGGAAGGGGGGAAGCACTGAAAAGAGAAGGAGAAATGGAGGGAGAAGTGGATAAAGGAAAGAAGGAGGTAGCTTTGGACCCAATCATGATGGACAAAGACCAGATCAAGCAAATCATGGCAACAGATGGAAGAACGCACAATAGAGTACCCTACCAATATAAGATGAACACCAACAAGAGAGTCATAGCCGCGAGGGAGGGCTTGGCGAGTGATGAAGAAGAGATAGAAGATCTCTGGACTATGGAGCAGTTTGAGGAAATCTTGTGTGTGAAATACGAGAGGAAGAAGAAAGTTCCAAGAGCGGGAATAGAAGGAAACACTCATATCCATATCAGTGTCAATGTGGAACCCATAAATCCATGTGCGACTAATACACCAAGAAGAACACCACTATTTAGACAACCAAATTTCGGGAGAAGGAAGACAGCAGGAAGTACATCTGCACAAGGAACAAAAACTGGGGGAACCAGTTCAACAAGCATTAGTCAAGTATCTACAACACGCGAAGGTAGTAGTTCAACATCTAGGATGGCAGGACATGATCCCACCATCAGGTTACCAGAATTCAAAAGAGAGGCGTCGGAGGACACCGAGAAGCATTGTTTATTTGTGAAAATATTTGGGAAGCAAAACATATCAGATATGAGGACACTAAAATTGCACAGTTAGCTATCATGCTAAGAGATCACACACTGTATTGGTACATGAGTTTAGCTGCAAACAATCCGCCAGGGACAATAAGAAGAATTGGAGATATAAAAAAGATATTGATAAATGAGTTCCATTAACCTAGTTCAGAGGATCAATACATGAATGAGATGATAGAGATTAGACAGAAACCAGGAGAATCTGTATGGGAGATTGACCAGAGATTCAAACGATTGAAGGGAAAACTAAAGTATGTCATGACAGGTATGCATCGCAGGCATATGTTTGTCAATTCACTGCTACCACACTTGAAGTACCCCTTGCGACAATAGAAGTTTAAAACATAGACAAAATCTCTACAGACAACCCTACAACTAGAAGAGAACCAATATCAGAAGATAGATCCAGCCATAGAGGAGCTGAAGGAGGATCTGAAGAACTTAACAATCCAGCTAAACGAGAACAAAGGTAAGGACAAAAGAGAAGTCGTTTGGTGTACCACAGGTACGACATAAGGACACCATAAGAACAAATGTCCAACATTCACACGGTACATGGTAGCAGGAATGTCAAACCTGTTGCCAACAGGAGGACTATGTTGTAAGATCTGTAAGAAACATGGGCATGACCCATATCACTGCCCAATGATGCACAAGTACCAGACAATACCTAAGAGTTCATATTGCAACTTTTGCAAGTCAGTAGAACATGATGACAAATATTGCAAGACCATGGACCTGAAGAGGGAAAGAACATCATATGCTTACAGGGTGCAGGCAAAAATGATGACTGGGCAAGCTGCACCACAATTTAACCAAGTATCAGCTTTGTATAACACTGCGCAGCAACAATATAACACTGTGCAGCAACAATATAACATTGCACAGCTGCAATACAATATCGCACAACCACACTATAATCCCGTGCAGTATAACCAGGTGCTCTAGTACAATGCACCACAAGGAGATTGAGCTGGATACAGAGGTGGAAGAAGAAGAGGAGAAGGCTTTGGAAGAGGCAGATGACCAGTGGTATTCCATAAGCGTGAACAACAAGGACATTATGCAAGAGAATGTCCACTTCCACCTGCGACATGTATGTATTGCCGCACATCAAATCATGATACAGAAGAATTCCCTACACTATTGGGGAATATCCATGAAAAGAGAAATCAGAACGATCAGAATGTTAAGTGGATTTCGGTGGAAGAAATGGATGAAGGAAGAAACATCAACGTAGTTATGCGAGGATGAGCTAATACAGGAAATGACGTAGTAAGACAAGATCCAGCACAACACCAATGGGTGAAGAAGAATGTCAAACCAAAGAAGCAGTTTGATGCGAAGAACAAATATGAGACATTCAAGCAGGCCAAACAAGAATTTGTGAAACCAGACATTGCATCGACATCAACTGTGCAGCATAATAAGGAAGTACCAGTGCACGAGATGCCTCCATCGTTGGATCACACCAAAGAAGCACAACCCCTGGGACAAGTAAGTACGATTAGGGTTTTTTGCAATCTTGTGTTAAACTACTAAATGATCCATCATCTGTTAAAGTGTTACAAAGTATGCTAGAAAGATGTAGCATAGAGGTAGAAGGAAAGCTAAAACATAAAATAGTTAATCATCTGCATACAAGGAGAAGAACAAGCAGAGAATTCAGACTGAATGCTAACATTGGATATTTCAACATGGGAAATATTATACTGGATTTAGGATCCGAAGTAAATGTATTACCCAAAAATACATAGCAACGTATGGGAGAGACCACATTAGGATATTCACATGTTCAGCTGAAACTAGCAAATCAACAAAGAGTTCTACCAATTGGGAGACTAAAGGGGGTGATAGTAGATCTGGATGGAGTGCGCACTAAATTCGATTTCGAAGTAATAGAGATAGTGGATGGCACAACAACTTATCCGACATTGCTTGGCTTGGATTGGGTGTTTGACAATCAGGCCATAATTAACTTAAAAACAAGGAAGATGGCATTTGAGTCAGGGGAATACAGAATCATTATGCCATTGGACCCATCAAAAAGGGAAAGGTTTGTAGAACCCACTTGCTTAGACCCGGAGGAAATTAACCAATTGTAGAGAACAACCATGCGAGAAGAAGATTATGTGAATCCAACTGCGGATGGGATACTCAGTTGGCAAAGTATCACATCTGTTAAGGTTTAAGATATTATTAGTTTTCTTTTCAATTTACTAGATAACCATAGCATATATAGAATTACCGAGAGAAACACAATCACAAGATACACAACATTTATCCTGGGAAACCCTCATGGGGAAGAAAACGTAGCAAAAACTTCCTTAATATAGATAGCCAATACAATGCCAAGACAATAAACCAAACACTAGAGAATATCCTCTCCCAAGCAATGTGTCTCTCTCTCTTTCTTATTCCGACAATTGGTAACTGCAACTTCCTTCAATACTTGTGCACTAGATGAGTGACTTGAGTGAGTGAACAAATGAGGCATTAGCTTGCTTTATTTATACAAACTGGAAAGCGTTGGAAGGAGGTGTCTCTTCACTGGTAGGGCCAAATTGTCTTTCTGGGTGGTTAGAACCACTTTAATTTGCCTGGGGGTTGACTTCTTAATTTGCATATTACAATTAGGGTTTGACCAATCTGTAAAAGGGGATTTGGTCAATTACAATGCCTGACATGATCAATCCACAAAAGGGGATTGATCTAATGAATAATAAATCAATAATAAATAGAATACTCTTTGCAGTTACAATATTTCAACACCCCCCCTTAACAAGAAGGGTATTCTACAACATCATCAGGAGAGAGAGAGAGAGGGAAACAACATTAACAATGTCTGGAACACTAACTGACATATCTATAAATCATTGAAATTTTTTCTCATCATCCATATCACCATTCACTCCCTCTTAACAAGACAGATATTCTTTATCTTTTGACACGTCACTGGATGTCATCATCAACTGAACAATATCATCTGGGCAATATCATCAACTGTATAATCTTCATCAATTGGACAACAACATCAACTAGATAACATCATCAACTGGGTAACAACATCAACTGGATAACAATAGGCATCAATATAATCCACTTGGTCATCTGGCATCACGATCACTGACTGGTTCTCCATGAATCCTTATTAAAAAAGTTTTGTTCTCTTTATATTTGCATAGAAGATACTCTTTCTTTCTTTTGTCTTCATGCATAAGATACTCTTTCTTATCTTCACACAAAAGATATCTTATCTTCACACAGAATATGTCTTATCTTCACACAAAAGATATCTTATCTTCACACATAATATGTCTTATCTTCACACAAAAGATATTCTATGAGTTTTTCCATTCCTTTTGTGTTCTCCCTTCTCTTGTAGTCATCTATCTCACCCATCCACTAGGGAGGACTACTATCATAGCTTCACTCCTAGTCATCCCACATGGACTAAAGAAGCTAAGATGCTAGCCTGGGCAAGACTAGGCTCCCTTTCGATGATCCACACAGAATCCAACACAAACCTCAAGAGCCAACTAACCACTCCACATGGTCAAGGTTTGTGTTCCAGGCTACTCAATCCTTGTATAGAGGAGAGTATCTACCTGCTGCCCATTGGAGAAAAATCGACACTCCTCTCTACGAGGGTGGTCACACCCCTCTCTATGAGGGTATTCTAGCATGTCCCTAGAGTATCCAAAACTCAACACTTGGACAAAGGCCAACCTTGGAAAATTTTACATTCCCCTTCTCTACGAAGGTCTCTTCCTTCATAGACTTCCTTCTCTATGAAGGTCTCCTCTCTTTTCCTTCTTTATGAAGGTCCAACTATGGGATCTGAAAAAAAATCTCTTGTGGTCCAAAATATTTCCATGGTATAATACCATGCCACCCATTTGTTGGGCACCATCCATCTACTGGATAAATTTCATCTTGATCAAAATATCTCATTACTCATCCTTGAAGTTCTCTTCTGTAATATCCTGGGTGCCTTCTTGAGTTCGAACATTTCTTTCTTTCTGACTTCAAACTGGATCAACCTTCTCCCTCTGCATCTATAAGAACAACACTGGAGCAACCTCCAGTTACCTGCATCTCATCAACTATATCTGGGTATCCATCTTTCTCTTCATCTTGAACATTTTTGTTCTGCATCTTTAGGAGCCTCTTGCTCCTATATAAATATTGCATACTGTCTGGTTCTTACTGACTATTACCATATCATAAGTCCTTCTCATGATGTCTAACTTCTTCAAGTCAAGGCATGATTTCTTTCTTCTGAGACCTGTAAACTTACTTAAAGTATGCTTTCTGAGATATGTTACTTATCCAATCAGTCAGTAACAATAAGCAGTAATCAAATAAAACTATATCATGATTTCTATCAGAGTAGTACAAATATTTTCTTAAGCAAAACTTGTTCAACCATGTACACATCTGAAACCCTAATCATGAATAAGACTTTTGAACTCTTTTTCACTCTAGCTATGAAATTACGAAATTTTCCCTTACTATCATAGCTAAACACATACCTTTGTCACTCTCATAAGTGATCATACCTGAAATCAATATTTTATCTCTTTCTTTATCCTCTTCTTTGATACTTCCTTTATAAATCTACATAGACACTGCAATAAAGCGAGGTTAATTAACATTCTCACAAAAATCTAACTTGTAATGATAAAGTATTAAAGTAAACAAGATACTAAAAATAAACATGAATACTTATCTTTTGTTTTTGTGTGGGGAGCCTCCACGGACTCCACCATTTGCTATCTTTCTTCAGATCAATTATCTTCAACTTAAAGTACATAATCCTCAATTTCTATTAAAGTTTTCTTTGAGGGAGGAGATTCCTCTTCCTCTGCCACATGTGCTTGATTCTTTCTTTTCCCTTTTCCTTGAGGACAGTCATAGGAAAAGTGTCCCAACTTTTGACAATTGTAGCATTTGATCTTCGAAACATTTTTCTTCTTATCTGGAACTCTTACGGAGCTAGCTTCTTTATTGTTCTTCCCGAAGAAACTTCTTTTGTTCTTTTGAATTGTAAGATCTTTCTTTTCGTCAACAATTAATCTTTTCTGTTGGTTTGCAAGTCTAGATTCTTCGTGTGTGCAATCCGCCCATAACTTATCAAACTTGGGTAAATTGCTTCTTGCACACACTCCTTGTACAAAAGGAATACAAAATGTTGGAAACCCATTTAGGGTTGTGGTTACAATCGCTTTGTCACTAATGGCATCTCCAATAGCTGCAAGCTAATCTCTAATATGAGAAGATCTCATAAGATAGGATGAGACATATTTTGAGTTTTCCATCTTCATATTACGAAGTTGATTTCTTAAGGCAAGATTCTAGCTAATGGCTTTGCTTTCATATAACCTGCTGAGTGCTTCATATAACCCTAACCCTCTGGGCTATAGAAATAATAGAAAAATCAAATTTCTTGGATCTGAAAACTAAACTCACCAAAAGATGTGCTGGACTGAGGCGAGTATGCTGGTATAGTCAGTTTCTGAAAATTCCAAATTTTACCCCTTGAAATTGAGCTTGTGGAAATTTGGACTAGTACTTCTGGTACTGGTTCTGGTTTCCTAGTTTTCTGGTACTTCTAGTTTTGTGGTAATAGTGAAAACTAGGGTTTCACTTTGCGGGAGTTATGTCGACTGAAAAAGTGTTCTCAAGGTGCCAAAATATTCACTAGGGTGGGGCGCACTTTTCTATATGGTTTTTAGGCAAAAATCCATCTCCAATAAAAAGCCCTAATTTTCTTGTACGACAACAATGACGTTTTTGCTTATCCAGTGAAAGGTTCTCTCATCAACTTCTCTCAGATACCATGTTAAGGTTTAAGATATTATTAGGTTTCTTTTCAATTTACTAGATAAACATAACATAGATAGGATCACTGAGAGAAACATAATCACAAGATACATAACATTTATCCTGGGAAACCCTCATGGGAAAGAAAACCCAGCAAAAACTTCCTTAATATAGATAGCCAATACAATGTCAAGACAATAAACCAAACACTAGAGAATATCCTCTGCCAAGCAATGCACCTCTCTCTCTTCCTTTTTTCGGCAACTGGTAACTACAACTTCCTTCAATACTTGCGCACTAGATGAGTGAGTTGAGTGAGTGAACAAATGAGGCGATGGATTCCTTTATTTATACAAACTGACAAGCACTAAAAGGAGGTGTCTCTTCACTAGCAGGGCCAACTTGTCTTTCTGGGTGGTTAGAACCACTTTAATTTGCCTGGGGGCCGACTTCTTAATTTGCATATTACAATTAGGGTTTGACCAATCCGCAAAAGGGGATTTGGTTAATTACAATGTCCAACATGATCAATACACAAAAGGGGATTGATCTAATGAATAATAAATAGAATACTCTTTGCAGTTACAATATTTCAACAACGTCATGCACTTTAGACTCAGATACAAGCTTGGAGAATTGGCAGCAGAGGTTACACAAAGTCTCCACAACAACATGCGCAAGAATAGACCGCGCAATCAGATGGGTAGGTACGGAGATAAGGGAACCTCCCAGCTTCCATGGGGTGAATGACTTAGAAGCATTCTTAACACGATACAAAGATGAAGTGTTAGAAAATCATAGGCTCTTAGCCCTAGATATAGCACTCAAGGAAACACCTATAAGATGGCGGGGTGCACACAAAGAGACAGTTAAGGATTGGTACCAATGTAAGAAGTTACTGTGCATTAGGTTTGGCGCAGAACAGAGAAGCATGCAACTGCAGAAATATGACAGATAGGGGGCACCAAAAAAGCACTTGGAGAAGTGCAGAACGTTATGGAGGATGACACCACCAGAGGAATGGCCTCATCATTTTGTTAACACATTAGAAGGGATTCCAACAAGCTGGTATACATACCAGGAATTACGCAGAGGAACTACAAACTGGACAGTATTACAATAGAACTTTACAATCACTTTCTCATTTGAACATGAGAACCCCAACATACACTCAACACTTAAACAAATCAGAGGGGTGATATTCATTAAAGAACCGAAAGTTGAACTCATCAGAGAAGAACAACAACAAAACATACAGACAATAAAAGACCTATTGTCATGCTACCATGTGTAGGAAGAAGCACCAGATGAAGAGAAGATGGTAACCACACCAATACTAGTATTCTTGGATTGGGAAAAGACATTCCATGTGCATGTAGATGCATCAGCCATAACACTTGGAGCTATTCTTGCACAACCAGGAGCAAGAGAATTGGACCATCCTATAACATTTGCTAGTAGAAAACTATCAGAATCAGAGCAAAATTACAATACCACAAAGAGAGAAGGCTTAGCTATGGTCCATGTTCTCCAAAAGTTCAGACATTACTTATTGAGAAAACATTTCAAGATGTCTATAGATCATTCATCTCTCAAATACCTAGTCAACAAGACAGTGTTGGGGGGGAGAATTTGTAGATGGTTATTATTGTTCCAGGAATTTGACTTCGAAGTGATAGTCAAACCAGGGAAGTTGAATGCAAGATCTGATCACCTATCAAGGATCACTAACGGAGAGGAATTGACGAACCTAGAGGACAACTTTCCCGATGCACAATTATTTTTATTCCAAGTAGTTGATGAATACTTTGATGACATCATTCAATACTTGAGTACATGGACTGGGCCACAATAATTCAACATTGCGCAGAAGAAAAATATGGTAGTCATAGCTACTGACTATCAATTGATTGCATGACACTTATACAAGATGGGTGAAGACAACATCTTGTGAAGATGTGTATTAGAACATGAAAGACCTAGGATTTAAGTAGAGGCCCGTGAGGGAGTAGCAGGAGGACATTATGCAGAGAAAGCTACCGCGTAAAAGGTATTGTGTGCAGGACTATGGTGGTCGACTGTTCACATAGATTCAAAGGACTACTGCCAGAGATGTGTTGTGTGTCAAAAGGTATGCAAACCTAATAGAGAGGATGAGATTCCCATGAAGCCACAAGTAACCTTGCAGGTATTCGATAAATGGGCAATAGATTTTGTGGGACCAATTAACCCACCAACAGAAAGGTCAGGAGGAAGGTATATCATTACTGCAACAGAGTACTTAACAAGACGGGAAGAAGCAGAACCAGTAAAAGATTGCAACGCGAAGACAACAACACACTTCTTGTTTGAGCACGTGATCACTAGATTTGGATGCCCAAGGATTTTGATGAGTGACCAAGGCACTCACTTCATTAACAACACTATTAAGGTGATGACTGAGGAATTTGAAGTTTATCATCAAAAGAGTACACCATATCATCCTCAAGCAAATGGAACAGTGGAAGCCTTTAATAAGATCCTCGAAAATGCACTGACAAAGATCTGCAATGTTAATAGGGACGATTGGGACTAGAAGATACCAACAGTATTGTGGGCGTACAGGACCACATGTAAGAAATTGATCGGGAAGACACCATTCATATTGGTGTATGTATAGGAAGCAATGATGCCATTAGAGTTTTTGGTACCTAGTCTTCGCGTAATAGAAATTACGAACATCACAGAGCGATGCACAGTACAAGAAAGGATAAATCAGCTGATAATCATGGAAGAAGATAGAATTCTAGCAGGGTTTCACCAAGAGGTACATAAAGCAAGGGAAAAATCTTGGCATGATAGACATGTCAAGAGGAAAAGTTTCAAGGAGGGAGACCTAGTCTTGGTGTACGATAGTAAATCTCTTCAACACCCAGGAAAACTCAGAATGCATTGGTTGGGACCATATGAAGTAAAGATTGTCACATATGGGGGAGTTGTACAGTTGAAGAATTTGGGAGGAACATAACTTAGGGGAATAATCAATTGGAGTCGACTGAAGCTATATAGGGACAGTCGACCTCTTCGCACTTACAAATGAAAAAAAAAAAAAAACAAGAGTGAAGGACTACACGCAACAGTAGAGGGGTTACCACGCTAGACATCAAAAGACAACAACCAGTGAAAGGACATGTACCGTGTTGAAAAGAAAAGGTCCATGTGCACCGACAAAGCACCATAACCCACACTTGTAATAGTTACTGTGTCGGCAAAAGGACCAACGGTCAAAAAAAGGTGGCAATTGGAAAAATGGAGGTTATGACGAATAGGCGCCAACTAGAAGCGTCTATCAAAATTGAATGACAAGAACGATCGTGGGACATCGCATTAATCACACCAGCAAGCGACGTCAAGAAAATTCAATGGCAGGTACGCGGGAAGCACTAGTTCATTCAAAAAACAGCTCGGGTAACTTCTCTGAGAAGTTTCACATGATTCCTATATAAGGTAAGCATGCGGGTAATAGAAGGGTTATTGTGAAATTGAGAAAAGCACAGAGTGACAGGGTATTCTATGCAGAGAGCGAGTTTGTAGGTGTTACAGAATGAACTAGCTCGGAAGAGACCATCTTAACCAACATGACACCACCTAAGCTAGGAGTGTCGAGCCATGCCTGCAAACAACTACGAAGAAACTTTAGAGCACCTCAATAGCCACATGGAATCGAACAGGAACCAGCACAGACTAATGAATTCATCAACTTGGACGAAATCCCCTCACCCAATATGGAACCAGGGAGCCCCACAACAGTGGTGGAGGAAACCCAACAAATAACAACAGTGGGCATGGACATCAACATTCTGAAAGGGAGACAGAACCAGTAGGTCGAGGATGTAGGCAATCCTTCATGCCTTGAAAACCCTGAAGAAGCCCCGAGGGTTAATGGGACGGTCCCAAACCAGACAAAATCATTTGTGCCAGAAAGATCACACACAACAACGTTGGAGTAGCAACAAGAGGGTATAGTAGAAGATGTCACCGACCAACCATAGGAGTATACATAGGAGAGAACAATGGAGGCTAGAACCTCAAGTCAGCCACCATAGCGCAAGGGCAAGCAGCTAGTAGCAAGATAACCGCGCAGGCAGGCTGCAACAACTATAGTCTTACCATGCATTCCAGAAGGAGTGTGTATCGCGGCTAACCTGTTAGGATGCGTGGAAAAACTACGGTACTCGAATCATGATGTGATCGACATGGACAAGTTTCCTGAGTTTGAAAAACAAGTTTACTTGGATAGCATGGGTATAGGACCCTTGAGTAAGCCGATTTTCCAACCGAAACAGTGGGCAGCCGAATTGGCCAACACCGGGGTTCTAAGCCTATTAGATATCCCACACTTTTGAAGGGGTCGCAACATAAATAACTGCATTAAGTAGCTGATGATAGTTACCCACGGAGGGTACCTATGGGTGGAATAGCCTGTCTCGATAGACGTAGAGCTCGTTGCGTTTATTACATGGTTTCCATCTCGGGGAGAGAGCCTCGTGCAGTTCCTCGATGAAAAGACAAAGGAAAAGGAGTTGGTTGAAGAAATGAAGAATACGTATGGCACAGAAAGAGGGTCACGTGAAATCATCATCAAGTGCATCAGTGACACAACAACAAGGCTGGGCACCAAACTCATGGTGTGCAAGTTGCTCAGGAAGTGTTGGAAGGAAGAAGTCCATGTCGGGGTCGTCGCAACTGCAACACATTGTGCGGAAGGCACTATGATTATATGGGCCCCGTACTTATTAAACCTATTCCTTGAGGAATGTAAAGACGCGCA
Source organism: Picea engelmannii (assembly GCA_009831015.1). NCBI lineage: Eukaryota > Viridiplantae > Streptophyta > Pinopsida > Pinales > Pinaceae > Picea > Picea engelmannii. The sequence goes on along the minus strand of ML781899.1, from coordinate 304,973 downwards.
GGACCTGGGGACAGAGTTTCATTAATCTTGACTACTCATCCTGATCGCCTTGGTCTGATGGAGGGATCATAAGTATTCGTACTTTTGCGAGTGAAGCACTCGCTGTCACACAATGCAATACCTATCATTGGGGAGCACTTCAGACCCCAAAAACAAAAGTGCAAATGCAGGCATGTTCACAGGGTATTACAATGATCTGCAGGAAAGTATTGACAACACTTGGCGGATTACGCCAAAAGTGGTCGCGCAATATCGGGACATCGCCAACTTTAAAGAGACCAGGCATACGGTCTAGATCCAAGCACAAAGGGATCCCCAGAAGGAATGGATACAACTGTGATACTAAGTCAAGGAAGAGGGCGTAGAGATGGCCATCAAGGATTGGCAAGATGACTGGAGAGTTCCAATTCTGATTCAAGAGATGTCCATGGATAAGGAGGTTGATGCAGAGAAAGAATAGACACCTACAGGAGACAAAACGACGCCCAATAATCCAAAGCCAAGTCATAAATTGACACAACAGAAGAAAGGGGGTGCGCCAAAGAAAGCTACCCAGGCAGGGAAAAAAGACACCACCCACGCAATGTAGGAACAAGAGAAAAAGGTTGAGAGAGCATAGGGGATCACATCAAGTGCTACCCAATAGGAACAAGGCCGAACCAAGAGGTTGATCATACACACTAGGGGTGCACGCAAAAAGGCCAAGGCACACAAGACACTGCCAAAATATACAATCACTGAGGACGATGCAGAGCTCATGGACGAAATGGTTAAGGACCGAACATCGAAGGATTTTCAAGAAGCTCAGCACCAAAGGGACATGATTCAGGACGAGTTGGATGACATTAGGCAGCTTCTAGAGAAGATCAAAGAAACGTAAAGGGAGGGCAGAGAAATAGAGTCAATATCTGCAACATCAAAAGCAAGAGCCAAGGCTGTGCCGAGCAAGCAGGATATGATCCAGACAATATCACAGGCGAGCTCGACTTTTCACGTTACACCTAGAATGTTGTGCATGGATGAGATTGTAGACCAGACACCCTTGAAATATCTAGAACAAGTACAGTTGGTAATGGGGTGGATACCAACCAAAGCACTATATAAACTACAAGTTAGTGTCGCACAGGAGGTACAGTCGCGCACATGAACAGACACAATAGAATTGCAACACACAAAGGACAACAAAGAGGGGTTGGAGTTGGTTCTCGAGCAAGTCAAGCTTGAGAACAAAGACGAAGATTATTAGGCAGATAGGATCGAGCAAGGATTGGTTGTAGCCTACGACAGAATTCCAAAGAGAGTGCAGATAACAGAGCCCATGACGACACAGAAAATTGATCAGATTGTGTAAAAAATTGATCAATACAGATAGGAGATCGAGAACCTCTAAGAACAAATCATCCCTACCACTCCCCCAGAGGTGAAGAAGCAAAGGAATAAGGAATCAACAAGGAGGATGGATGAAATGGAATGACAAGTCAGCGCAACTATCGACTTGTTCGATAGAGTAGCACAACTATAAACAAAGCTGTAGGATGATCGATAGGTCCAGCTGTGGGACCAGGAGGAGGAAAAGATAAGCGCAACTATCCAAGACCTCAAACATAGGTAGAAGATGATGAATATCACTGAGCGCCCCAAAGGAGTACAAGACATGAAGAAGGTGTAGGAAGAGCTCATAGTTGTGTAGACACAAAAGAAGGATTGACAAGCTCAAATGGAACCTCTTCAAGAACTAGTAGCGGAAGGCATTGCGTAGAGAAAGGAGGTAAAGAAGAACACAAAACAAATTCAGACAGAGTGCACAAAAATGATCAGCGAGGAGATTACATCGCAAGTGTTGAACACGCTCAGAGAAAATATCGTGCAGGCTCAAACACAAGCAAGGGAACTCACGAATAAGTTCTAAACTCTCCCAGGAGCTGTCGAAGAAGTGCACAAATCTTAGGTGGCTCGAGACGAGCCACATGTCAGTGTTGGGGGCATCGTGGATGTAGACCTAGTCAAGGAAAAAGGTTATTTTTGGGAAGAGAAGCATGAAAGAAAGAAAGGACAACTGGAAGGAAAAAAACACACGTGTGAGGGATGCATGCGAGGCACACATGCAAGGAATACCTAATGATGCTAGGGTTAGGGTTTTTGCAATGTATTGTAATGGTTGATGAGACAAAAATATAAATAGGTAGTACTTAGAGGAAGAGAAGGAGGAGACAAAGAAAGAGAAGATAAAGAGGACGATGACAGAGTTGTAAGAACTGTACTATTCAGTAAGCTGGTGAACTAGAGAGGCATCGAACGACTTGATCCCGAGGGTTAGATCGCAGGTTGAGGAGCTTGGTGCGATCTAGTCAGCCTCACATGGATTGAGGAGCCTGTTGAAGAGAGTAGAATCCAAAATTGTAAACACGCGCAACGTGACATATTATTGAGCCATAATAAAGAGCTTGAGAGCTAGATCTTTGTGGACGTAACCCAGGAGGGGGCGTACCATGGTAAAACCTGTTTTGTGTGAAGGAATGCAAGTGTCTTTATTGTTGTTAAGTGGTGAATGTTAGATGAATTAATTAACTAGTTAGATATGGTATTTCACATGCATGCATAGAATGACTGCTATAATAAGATGTTAGACTAAATAAATAAAGATTGCAAGATACAACCGCATATCTCCACTCATTCCCAATTTACAAACACCTAAGTATTGCATTCACCCATAGAGTTATCTCGAGTGAGACTGCGCAGTTCACTCTGTGTGTTGCGTTGCCTTCTGGTCTACCAGAGGGGTCGATAGTTTTAGAGGGATTTTTTTGGGAGCTTATTAAATCTAAACCGGGGTCAATCTCTGATAGTAAGGTAGGATCAAGAGAACCGATAAAGAATCCCAAGTAGAAGAGTAGAAATCCAACACATGTGGTCTCTCGACACTTCATAACTGCAACTTGAGGGCCTTGAGACATCATCTCCTTAGTTATCCCACAAAATGGGGATAACATCTGGCTCCTACATTGGGACATGTGCTCACCGTAGAGTGCATGAGAACTGAAACATCTCCTAGTATACGTGTTCCTACACTGAAACAAAAAACTATAAAATCTAGGGTGGCTCTATCACCCTTTGTTAAGATATATCAAAACCAAAAATGAAAACTAATCTAAAAAAAAAAAAATTAGCATTTTTTCTACACTAAGTATAAAATCAAAATGCAAGTAAAGAAAAATGAAATATGAAATGCATCTAAACTAAAATGAACAATCAACATGCAAATGCAAAGAAAGCAAGATGAACTACCTACTTACCTGGGGCCTTGGAGCCTTGAAGATCAAGCGATATGTGACATTAGGTGAAGTCATAAACCGATGTAACCAATTGACCATCTCATCAAAGTATCTCCCCTTGTGCTCAATTATGTAAACCAACAAAGATAAGTCAAGCACGAAATGATCATGATCATAAATAGATGTATAATCAATTGTGAAATGAAATGAAGAGAGATGGGTGGGAGGGAGGAAGTCCTACTGGAAAAAGAAATCATGTTGCCTGAAGGTGTATCCACGAGCCTAATCAATCCATCTCCGAAGAGGGATATCATGTGTAGACGATGGCTCATCTTCATCTTCGTTAGTATGACACTGCTTCCTGAACACCAAGAATATATGAGAGATCCCAAGAAGACCTCATGATTACAATGTGAAGAAGGGATGAGGTAAGGGACAACCTCAGGTCTATAGAAATAAAAACATGGCCTCTTCATCTATGAATCCCTATAGAAATCCTCAATATGAAAATACTTCCTCTGTGTAGATTGAGCCTATGATTTATTTGAGATAGCCATGTCCTGGTATTCTTCCAAAATTGAGGATGAAGGTTGTTGAGAGTCCTCATATAACAAGTCTGGATCCCTAAAAAGATGTGCATCATAAGTCCCAAGGGATGACTGAAAATCACCTTGAAAATGTCGTGACCGGTCATCCTTGAATAAATCTATAATCATGTCATCATCAGGCTGCAAACATATGAATCATATACACATGAAAAGTAGTCCTCTGAAGATGACCACTCAAACCCATTTTCTTGAGGGCTACCCTCAATGCCGTAAATGTGGTCTCTATAAAAAATGAGATGACCAAAATCCCACCCGTGTCTGCCAGTTTCTATGAAAGTGTCTATTTGCTCATCAACCATATCTAAAGGTTCTTTGACAAGACCGTCAACATGACTGAAAATTATCATCTCTTTGTCTTTGTGTGTAGTAGTTCATGTATGGATGTCTTCATCAAGTGGAAGGGTAGATGTGAGCGCTTCGTCTTCGTCAAATGTATCATTCAGATCTTCAATGGTAGCCAAGTTTTCCAAGAAGAAGTAGACCTCGTCAACGTTGATTGTACCTGCCACAGTCAGTATCCCATTCTAAGGACTTTAGATCCATAGTCAGTATCCCATTCTGCTGATATCCTAAATATCTATGACGATAAGCCAACTATAACTCTCGGCCCAATGGTAGAAGACAGGGATGAAAGTTGCCCTCCATTCTATATCTCTTTAAACATCCATGAGAAGACATTGCACAAT
>ML781899.1:247115-292422 GCA_009831015.1 Picea engelmannii | reverse complement strand
CAGAAACTGCTTGAACAGAATGTTAAAGGGTGGGATTCCAAATTAAAATTTGCATTGTGGGCTGACAGAGTAACATGCAAAAAATCAATTGGTACTTCTCCCTTTAAGCTGGTATATGGTACTGAGGCCATATTTCCCGTCCATCTTGCATTACCAGTTGCCAAATTCTTACAGGAAGAGGATGAGGAACCAAACGATCTGACCAGGAGGATTCATGATCTGGTACAGCTGCAGCAAGATAGAGAACATCTCTTGGAAAGAGCTGAATTGCATCARCAGATGATCAAGCGGAATTTCGATAAGAAATCCAAACCAGATGTATTCAAAGCAGGGGACATGGTCTTGAAGTGGGATGCAGCCCGACAGGAGAAAGGCAAGCACGGAAAGTTCGAGGCCCTTTGGACAGGGCCTTTTGTGATTGCAGAGGCGCAGCAGAACAACACTTTCATCCTTCAAACTATTTCAGGCGAGCCAGTTTTCGAGTCCGTCCTCTGGAGAATTGTCCCCTACACTTAACTCACGTGATGTCTTGGTTGGATTTCCCTGAAGGCACCTCCTTCTAGGAAGGTTCCCTCACTATTCCAGAGTTGGAGTGAGTTCCTTGAAAGGACTACTGTTTAAGTAAATATCTAAGCTTACCTCGCCCCTGTCACAGAATTCATAGCTCGATATGTTAAGAAGGCCTTTCAGTCATGTCGCCAAGCCTGGTAATAATTACCCAAGGATCTGTTGAAGGATTTTATGGTATGAGTCTGGAGACCTTGACTAGCAAGAATGGTTCCCTCAGAGTTTGATGTTTCAGTGTTTCGACACCCGGGAAACCTAAGGGTCAGTTCCCTTGTACTCACCAGTCCCAAAATCCTGACTTGCAAAACCCTAGAAGAGTGTAGCATGATTAGAGTCTTGATGTTTCGGTGTTTTGGCACCCAAGATACCTAAGGGTAAGTTCTCTTGTAATCGCTAGTCGCAAAATCCCGAAGTATGAGACCCCGAAATGATAATAGCGCGGATGAGATATGGTGTTTCAGTGTTTTGGCACCCAGCATATCTAAGGGCAAGTCTCTTGTACTCACCAGTCCCAAAATCCCAACTTGCGAATCCCCGAAATGATAATAGCGTGGCTAGAGTTTGATGTTTCGGCGTTTCGGCACCCGGGAATCCTAAGGGTCAGTTCCTTGTATCCACCAGTTATGAAATCCCGACTTGTGAGACCCTGGAATGAACTTAGCGTTGTGTGTGTGTGTATATATATATATATATATATATATATATATATATATATCGATGTTTCGGCTCTCGGGAAACTCAGATGCGAGACTTCTTTTCATCGCACATCATGAAATCCCGACTTGCGAAACCCTGAAATGAGCATAGCATATATACATGAGCTTCAGAGTTTCGGCTCCCGGGAAACTCAGATGCGAGACCTCTTGTCATCGCACATCATGAAATCTTGACTTGTGAAACCATGAAACGAGCATAGCGTATATACATGAGCTTCGAAGTTTCGGCTCCCGGGAAACTCAGATGTGAGACCTCTTGTCATCGCACATCGCGAAATCTCGACTTGCGAAACCCCGAAACGAGCATAGCGTATACATGAGCTTCGGAGTTTCAGCTCCTGGGAAACTCAGATGCGATACCTCTTGTCATTGCACATCGCTAAATCCTGACTTGCGAAACCCCAAAGTGAGTTTAGTGGATACATGAGCTTCAAAGTTTTGGCTCCCGGGAAACTCAGATGCGAGACCTCTTGTCATCGCACATCGCGAAATCCCGACTTGCGAAACCCCAAAGTGAGTTTAGTGGATATATGAGCTTCGGAGTTTCGGCTCCCGAATATCCTAGATGCGAGGCCCCTCGTCCTTGCATATCGTGAAATCCTGATGTGAGAAACCCCGAAATGACATAGCGTGGCTAGAGTTTGGTATTTCGGCATTTCGACACCCGGGATACCCAAGGGAAAACCCCTTGTCTTTGCATATCGCGAACTCCCGACTCGCGAAACCCCGAAATGAGCCTAGTAGATATATGGGCTTCAGTGTTGCGGCACCCGGGAAACCAAAGGGTATGAACCCTTGTCTTCATACATTGCGAAATCCCAGTACGCGAAGTCCCGGTAAGTGAAATCCTAGAGCAGTCTTGGTGTGAATAGGATTTCGGGTTTTGGGATGTCGAAGGACTCGACTCCTTTGCATTTCGAACTCCCGGTTTTCGAAGTCCCGAAATGCAAAAGGCACCTCTTGACTTAGCCTGGGGTCACAACCGATGGACACATGGAAGTAAATACTACACTTGGTGCGTGAATTGTACATGACAAATTTTCAACAAAAGAACCCGTGAATTGGTTGGGTGAAGGTCCCGATTGGAAGACCTAGCCTACGCCAGAACCTCGTAAGAATTCGGGAACTTTCTCCCTCGACAACGAAGAAGAAAGAAAAAGACGAAAAATATTAGTTCCTGTAGTGGGTCTATGACATCGACCTCCAATCTCCTTGTGTTTTAGTGATCTAGAAAACTCTTGATTATTCCATGTGTTCATGGTTACAGGGCCCGATTTTGATAACCCCTCTGTTGGCCCCTCTTATCTAAGGGTAGATCCTAGAGCTTAAACATGTCAATCCATGAAGGAAATTCAACCAATAAGGCCCCTCTGTTCAATGGAACAAACTTTTCCTTCTGGAAAGTTAGAATGAGAACCTACATAATGGCCTTAGGTGCAGATGTCTGGGATGTGGTAGATACTGGTTATGTAAAGCTAGTTGTACTAGCTAATAAGGATGACAAGCTATAATTTAGCTTCAACACTAAGGCTATGAATGCTATCTTGAGTGGGCTTGCAGAAGCAGAATTCGTAAAATTTATGCACCTAGGAACTGCCAAAGAAGTGTGGGACAAACTCATTAGCAATTATGAAGGTAATGAGAAGGTAAAGGATTCCAAGCTTCAAATCTACAGAGTACAGTTTGAACAGCTGAAGATGAAAGAAGAGGAAACTGTTGGAAAATACTTTTTGAGAGTTGAAGAACTGGTAAATGTAATGAGATCACTTGGTGAAAAAATTGAGGAACCTTCTTTAGTTCAGAAAATTTTGAGATCTCTACCAGATAGGTTCAACCCGAAGGTCTCTGCTATAGAAGAGATTAATGATCTAAAAACCTTGGAGTTTGATCAACTTCTAGGAACATTGACTGCATACGAAATGAGAATAGTTAAAGATAAACCCACCTCTAGAGAAGCATCATTTAAAGCAGACAAGAACGAGGATTCTGAGCCTGATGAAATTGAAGCAAAATTTGTAAAGAGAATGAAGAAGGGATTAGGCAAATACAAAGGTAAATTGCCTTTCAAATGTTTCAACTGTGGTAAGATAGGCCACTTTTCAAATAAATGTCCTCACAAAGGAAAGGATCAGACATGTGATGATGAGGAGAAGCACAAACACAGAAATTTCTTTAAAGAGAATAATTTTAAGAAGAAAAGTCTTTGTGTAAACAATGATGATGATCCTTCAGATGATGAAGACAATGACTCCTCTATTGAAGATAAACTAAATGACTTCATACCTATGGCCAAAGATGATTACGATAATGAAATCACAAAAAGTGAGGCTAATGAAGAAGAAGCTGTGGTTGATATGGAAGGAGAACTGGTCAGTGCATTGGAAGAGATTAACAGACTCAGAATTAAGAACATAAAGAAAAAAGAATTGCTAATATAGTTCGTGAAAGACAGCAAGCAACCTGATGAAGACTTTGCCCTGCTAAAAGTAGAATTAGAAGAGGCAAAGAAAATCAAGGACATTCTGAAACAACAGTTATCAGAAAAGAAGGAAAGATGTAAAGCTCTGGAAGAAGAAGTAGTGAAAACTAGGAAAGAGTTGGAGAAGTTTCAAGCCTTGTATCATCAGAATCTATCAAGTATCAAAGCCTCAGAAAGATTAACCACCATTCTAAATTAGCAAAGGAATCCAAAGCTAAAGACTAGTTTGGGTTATGAAGAGGGATCAAGTAGTGGTCAACCAAGAAACCAATAATCCATCAAGTTTGTCAAATCTACAACCAATGAAAACAACAAACCTACAGAAACAAAGGAAGACAATCAAATGCCCAGGAGGAGTAAAGAAAAAGGTGTCATGGCTGAATCTGTAGAACAAAGAAATAATGCACTCCCTGCTCAATGAAATCATCAGCATGGAAGAAATCAACCTGTTCAAAGAAGACAACCATTTTCCAAGTACCAACATTTTTTCTATGGATATTGTTTCTTTTGTTCTAACTTTGGTCATAAAGTTGTAAACTGTTCTTTAAAATTAAATTATGATCAATCAAGACATTCAAGGTATAGATATCTACCACAACAAAGAATGAGGCAACCAAGTAACAAACCACCAGAGACTGCAAATCACTTGATGGATGGGAAAATGACACATGTTAAGGATAACAATCGTTATGATCCTTTATTCAACGAACCAGAATGTTACATCTGTCATAACTATGGACATAAATATGTTGACTGTCGCTTAAGGAACTATGAACTAGATTTGAATTCTCCTGCTGAAAATGTCAAGGTTTGGAAGAAGAAAGAAAGTGACAAGTGTGGATTAGTGTTGTCATCTCAAAGACAAACAAAACCTTGGTATATAGACAGTGGATGCTCCAAACATATGACGGGAGACAAAGGTAAGTCTCTATCTCTAAGTGAAAGCAAATCACGAAATGTAACCTTTGGAAATGATGCTCTAGGTAAAATAAAGGCCGGTAAAGGGATGGTGAGTATGAGTAATGGAAAAGGAAAATCCCAAGATGTTCTGCTTGTAGATGGGATGAAACATAATCTGCTCAGTGTAAGTCAAATGTGTGATAGAGGATGCGAAGTGGTTTTCATGTCCAAGGACTGCAAGATAAAGTCTGCAAACTCAGGACAAGTGGTGGCCAAATGCATAAGGATAGAAAATAATGTTTATGTGCTGAAAGAAGATAGAGAAGAGTGTCATCTAAGAAAACATGATGAAAGTTGGTTATGGCATAGGAGAATTGGACATATAAACTTTGACCACTTAATCAAGCTCAAAAAACTTGAGGCAGTAAAATATCTTCCGAGAATATCAAAGCCCCAAGACTCTATGTGTAAACCCTACCAAGTAGGAAAGCTAACCATGACACAATTTAAGTTCAAGAGCTTTACTTCAACATAGAAACCACTCCAACTAGTTCATATGGATTTATGTGGACCATCAAGACAGAAAGGCACAGGGAAAGAAAACTACTTCATGCTGATCATTGATGATTACTCCAGACTTGGGTTGCCTTTCTCAAGGAAAAAGTTGAAGCATTTGAGAAGTTTAAAATATTTAAGGATTTAACTGAGAATCAAACAGGCAAGAGGTTAAAGGCAGTGAGATCAGAGAAAGGAGGAGAATTTATGTCAAGTGATTTCAAGGAATTCTCTGATAAGCATGGGATCAAGAGAGAATACACAATCCCAAGAACTCCACAACAAAATGGAGTAGTTGAGAGGAAAAGCAGAACAATGCAACAAATGTCCAGGTCAATGATGAATGAGAAGAACATTGGTCAAACATGCTGGGTAGAAGTAATAAACATAGTAGTCCATGTTCTTAAAAAATCCCACCTTAGACCACAAAGTGACAAGACACCGTATGAACTGTGGTATGGGAGACCTGCTTCAATCAAACACTTCAAAGTCTTTAGGAGTAAATGTTACATAAAGAATAATGATGAGAACCTTGGCAAATATGATGACAGGGCTGATGAAGGTATCTTCTTAGGGTATGCTACAAACAGTAAATGATACATATGCTATAATAAGAGGCTGCATAAAATGGTTGTCTGTATTGACGTAAAAGTTGATGAAGGAATCCCAGCAAGAGAAGTGTACAATAATGAGTCTTCTACAGAGGACACAACTAAAGTTGAAGATGAACAGGTCCAAGAATTAGAAAACAAAGACTCTGAATCAGATGAAGACATAGATACTCAGATAGACTCAAATCAGCAGACACCTTCAAATTCCTCCTCCAGAATCACTCAAAAGAATCATCCTGCAAGTCAGATAATTGGTGAAAAAGACAAAGGTGTACAAATGAGGAGAAAGATAATCAAAAACATTGAACAATCACATACTGCTTTCATATCCATGCTGGAACCCAAGAATTTTAATGAAGCTAGTGAAGATGACCATTGGGTTAAAGCAATGAATGATGATCTTGATCAGATTGAGAAAAACAATACGTAGGAGATGGTTCATAGACCTGAAGGTAAAAATATCATTGGTTCGAAATGGATCTTTAAGAATAAGTTGAATGAGCAAGGACAAGTTGTCAAGAACAAAGAAATATTGGTCTATAAAGGCTATGCTCAAATAGAAGGACTGGATTTTGATGAAACATTTGCACCCGTAGCAAGATTAGAAGCTATCATAATATTTCTTGCCTATGTTTGTCATAAAAGGTTTAAAGTCTATCAAATGGATGTCGAGTCAGCTTTTCTAAATGGAGATTTAAATGAAGAAGTCTATATGGAACAACCAGAGGGTTTCGAACTATCTGATAACCCTGACTTAGTATGCAAGCTAAAGAAATATTTATATGGGTTAAAACAAGCCCCCCGTGCCTAGTATCAAACACTGGATACGTATCTCAAAGACAAAGGTTTCAAGAGAGGAACAATTGACAACAATCTGTATATCAAAACAGAGGATAACGATTTTCTCATCGTGCTGGTCTATGTAGATGACATCATCTTCGGATGTAATAAGGATTCATTGGTACAATGGTTTGCTTTTGCCATGAAGTCTAAGTTTGAAATGTCTATGATAGGTGAACTGTCATTTTTTCTTGGTCTGCAAATTACTCAGAGGTCTCAAGGGATGTTCATTTCTGAAGAAAAATATCTAAGAGAAATGTTGAAAAGGTTTCAAATGGAAGATTCTAAACCTGTGGGCACACCTATGGTTATTGGATGCAAATTAAGCAAGGATGATGACTTACCTGATGTTGATCAAAGTTCATATAGGTCAATGATAGGTAGTCTGTTGTATATCACAACATCTCGTCCAGACATAGTGCATGTTGTTGGGATGGTAGGAAGATATCAGTCTACACCTAAACAAAGTCACTTGCTAGCTGTCAAAAGGATATTCAGATATTTGAAAGAAACAATGAACTATGGCTTGTGGTATCCTAAGAATCATAATTTTCAATTATCAGTATACTCATATGCTGATTGGGCTAACTGCATGGATGAAAGGAAAAACATGAGTGGAGGTGCGTTCTTCTTAGGATATTCTCTAGTAGCATGGTTGAGTAAAAAGAAAGGTTCCATATATTTATCAACTACAGAGGCAGAGTACATTGTTGTTGCTACCTGTTGCACTAAGGTATTATGGATGATTCAGACACTTGCAGTCTTGGAGGTAAAATACGCTACACCAATCCCAATTCATTGTGATAACACTGGTGCCATCAGTGTGTCTAAGAATCTTATATTCCACTCCAAGACCAAGCATATTCCCATAAAATACCATTTTCCAAGAAAGAAGGTCACCAATCAGGTTGTTCAGGTCGATTACATTCCAACCACAGAAAAAATTGCAGTCATCTTTACTAAACCCGTAGCCAAGACACCATTTGAATATCTCTGACAGAAGTTGGGTGTTATCCCATCTCACACCTAAGATAGTCCATCCTGTTAGGGGGAGTTTTGTATTGATTGAATATCTGATACCTCCTAAAAATACTGCAACAGCTCAGGGGGAGCATGTTTTCTTTGAAATTGATGTCAAAGGGGGAGAAAAGGAGTGGTTCGGATTGGATGCTACAGTTGGAGGTCCAAACAGATTAGCACATTCATTCAGGGTTGCCATCAATGCCAAAGGGGGAGATTGTTGGCATGTTTACAGGCAGGTGTGCTTGTCATTGATGGAAATATCAGAGTACACAGCGATAGAAAAATAGGGACAACATAAGCTCAAGAGGATAAGTGCAGAGGTGCACGCAGAGTGCAAGAGTTTGCTTGTTCAATTGATGGCAAGCAAGCAGGCAAGGAATATCAGGGATAAGTTGATCTGACTCCAATTCGAAGTTTCGGATACCAGAATGTGGAGGTGTCAAGGACACTCATGACAAGTCCCGAAGTCGCGAAATGCCGAATCACCGAAATGCGAAACGACAAAGTACCGGACCGTTGTTCCGACTCCATTTCGGAGTTTCGGATATCGGGATTTGGAAGTGTCGAAACACTTCACCACAAGATTCTTGGAATCGCGATATACGAAACACCTAAATCCCGAAGGCAGGAGATAGTTCCGGATGTCGGGAGTTGGAAGTGTCGAAACACTTCATCACATGAGTCCCAGAATCAAAATATATGAAACGCCAAAATCCCGAAGGCAAGAGACAGTTCTGGATGCTGGGAGTTGGAAGTGTCGAAACACTTCACCACAGGAGTCCCGGAATCATGAAATGCGAAACGTCGAAATCTCGAAAGCAGGAGGATAGCTTCGAATACCGAGATTTGGAAGAGTCATGAATCTTCATCATCAAGAGTCTCGAAATCCCAAAATGCGAAATGCCGAAGATCCCAAAACAGACACATGAACCGGAGTTTCGGATATCGGAAGTTCAAAGAGTCAAGAGTCGAGACTCTTTAACACAGGAGTCCCGAAGTGCCGAAACGCGAAATTGTGAAATGTAGTTGTGAATAAGGCTGTGGTCACCGTCGATGGTCACATCATCGAAGAGATGTAGAGAAGAGCTCGAAGAGATAAGCTCCTTTTTCATAGTTTCAGGGATCGCGACTTGGAGAGTCGAGATGCCTCGCAACAGGAATTCGCGACATGCAAAATCGCGAAGTGGCGAAAAGCGAAATGCTGAAATGATCGAAGCTAGTCCAACTAAGCTCCATTTCAGGGATCGTGACTTGGAGTGTCCAGACACTTGATCACACGAATGCTGAATTGCCGATGTGCCAAAATGAAAAACGTCGAAAATCACAAAACAGGCAGATCAACCAGAGTTTCGTGATCGTGAGTTGGAAGAGTCAGAGTGACTCACAACAAATTTGCGAAACGTGAAATTGTGAAATGCAGTTTTGAATAAGGCTTGGTCACCGTTGGTGGTCACGTAAGTGGAAAGAGATAACATAGCTAGGCTCCATTTCAAGGTTCACATTGTAACTGCTAGAAACCACTGATGGTTTCTGCCAGAGGACTCGAAGAGACTTCTGTGTGATTGTGAAAGGAGCTAAAGAGTCTCAAGGAATCTGCTAGTGGAAGGAAGACTGGTCATATAGGAAATTGACAGATGGAAGAGCGTTGAAGCCTGTAACTGCAATAGAGAGGTTGAGTTCGACTGTAACAAAGAAGACGAAGAGTCTTGACTACTAGAGAGGCGATGGAATCTTGGCAAAACACCCAGTGATGATGGACGCATGGCTTTAATTGACAGAGAAGTTGAAGAGTTGGAATGATGATCAGGCAGAGCACTCAATATGGGGAGAGCATGCAAAAGCATGGTCAGAAAGCATGCAGAAGGTGAAAAGAGACTATAAGTACAGAGAATAAAGAAGAGATGAGGGTTGATGTAGTTGAGAGTGATTCGGGCGTGAAGAAGGGGGAGTGTGCAACAACTAAAATACAGAGAAATGGTGAATTGAATAGAGATGGCGCACAAAGCACAAAAGGTAGAAGCACATAAAGCACAAGGCATGTGTGCAACAAGACAGTGAGACAGTAAAGGAAGGATGAGGTGCTCTTGCAGAGGAGAACAAAAGATCAGAAATCACAAGAAGATGAAGATAGAGAGACACTGATACAGGAGAGCAGAGCAACATAGCAGAACAATGATAAGCCTGGTAAGCCAATGATAAATGTTGTATAATTGTGATAAATTTATACATAGCAAACTTTATATTTCAAGGTGGAAGGGAGGTGCTAGGGAGGATTGTTGTTACACATCAAAATTGCTCAGCTGGATAAGTGTTGCATTATCCCTCTCAATTGTCGTAAGTGTCGCATCAACTTTCGCAAGTGTTGCAAGTTGGTCACAAGTGTCGCAAAATATGTTCAGACATACTGCTATGTTGACAACACTAAGGAAGCACTTATAACATCTCACATGATTGATTTGAAGGAGGAGGATTGGTTTACTGAAGTCAAACAACTCTTGACACCTGAAAGGAACCCTGAAACAAAGGTTTTGAGGGGGAGCGCTCCCCTACTTCATCTCCAGAAGCACTGGCGCTCCCCTATGATGCTTCAAGGAGCGTTATAACGCTACTCAACCCCCTTTGAAGGAGCGTTGCTCATCTTGAGAGCGTTGGCGCTTCCCTAAGGTTCACCAGGGAGCGCTACAATGCTCTGATGCCCCTTCTAAGGGAGCGCTGCCTAATCTGAGGCAGTAGTTGGCCCGTTGAGGAGAATAAGGGGAGGATCTTTCGAGATTAGGAGGCAGTTGTGCTCGAATTCTTGGTTTCATCAAGAGATCCCTGATCTAAGGAGAAGGTTCCCAACTTGTTCTAAAGATAACTCAAGAGGTTAAGCTCCTCTTAACCTATATAAATAGGCTCTATGATGGTGGAAAGGGGGAAGAATTGAATACATGAAACTTATGATCTTGGAGGAAACTCACAGTCAACCAAAAGAGAGTGATCAGTGAAGCTGCTGTTATCTAGATTGTGGAGCTTTTAGGCAAGGGTTAGACAAAGGGGACTTGACGAAGCTGTCGCACTCGCATCTACGATTGTAAGTACTGCTGTCGTTATTCTCATCAATATGACACGCTTGGCTTGTTTCTTTCTAGTTTGTGTCTAATGTCACATGAACTTATCACCTAGTGATAGATCTTTTTTCAAGCTAATATCAATAGAGTAGGAAGCGGTTGTATCTTGTTTTGTCCACAGGGTCCAGCGAAGAGCAAAGGATTGGAGCGCAACTCAGAGCATGCAGGGACAAACGTCGATAAAAAGGTGCTTCTGTCATCCTTCCTTCTCGTGTGTTAGTTTAGATGGATTTGAAAGGAATTCAGTGTCCATGATAAGCATTTTTCTGTCTAGGGTTAAGGTCAAGCTCTAGAGGTGATCTACCTGTCCGCATTGAGATTTTCCTACAACAGAAACTGGCGATTCCACCGGGGAGATAGCCTCAAATCAAAACCTCTTGTTTGGATTTTTCTCCTCATTGACCTTGTTCTATCCCTTGATTGTTTCAGAGCTGGTTTACTCCTCCTTTGATTAGTTTCTTGAGCTGATTGGCTCCTTGTCTTATCATACTCAGCATAGTTGTCGAGTTTGAATCCCAAGTTTTGGAATTTTTTGACATTTCTGGGGTTTTTAGACCCTGGCGCCCCTGTCCTAGTGTTAATAGAGCGCCAACGCTCCCCCATACCTTTCCACAGAGCGCTATAACGCTCCTTGCCTTTGGCAACAGAGCGCCAGCCTCTTTTTGGCCAAAAAACCCTCCAGAACTACCTTCTTCAGGGTTTGCCTCTGTGTCTCTTTTGCTGAGTGATCTAGTGAGTCAACTTCTCTTCCCTTTCAGCCTTGACATCTGTCCTCTTTGAAGAATAAACACCTTGTTAATTGGATCTTACAGCCTTCTTCACTATTTTCATTGAGTTTTTCCTGTTGAGTGAAGTTCGAAACCTATGCATTGTTTTTATCTCCTCATCAGCTGAGTAAAAACCCTGGTGAAGGTCATCAAAGGCCTACAGACCTCTTTGTCTTGATTTTGGTCAAGGTCATTATTCTTCAACTCTTGTTTTTTGGGTGTGAATTTTGTTTTCTCTTTGATTGTTTCTTTTCCTTTCGCTTTTTCGTTCTGATTGCTATGAAGGGTGTATTGTTTGTGTGACTCTTGCTTATGCTAGTTCGGTTTTCATTCATACCAAAAAGATAATTAGCAAAGACAAGAATTGTGTTGTATTGATTATCATCCGTACGCAAACAATAAAATATATCTTCATGATTGATTGAGCATATTAGAAGGCATTTAAAAAGTTTTTGCATTACATCAGGATTTGATTGAGAAAAAGAATCGTTTGAGGGCATTCCATAGTTGTGCTTGTTAATGAAAGAACTCTCTCTCTCCCTTAGCTAGATGTTCATCGAAAAGAAATGATTGCTTATCATGTTTGATGCACTCTTTGGGTCTGAGTCATAATTCCATTTGTTTCACTTCCATGCACCCCTTTGCGTAAAGAACAACCACTAAAATCAGCACTAAATTAAAATTTATCTAGAACTTTTTCATTTCTAGGATCCTCCACCAACAGTAGGCTAGGCTTAGTGCTTTGGATTAGGGCTGTGAGCATAACTCTCCAAAGTTTTGAAAACAAACAGTAGCATCCTGAGTTAGGGAGAGTAAATCCAGTTATCGTATAAGTCTGCCTGGGATCCCCCTCTCACACAGGGGTTACGCACGAGGTTGCATTCGGGTAAGCTACGGGGACTAACCCTCTATGGTTTAACTGATTGTGGTGGTCGGATTGTATTATGGGGATCACTTTGAGGTAAATCCACAATTACTGCATGGAAGCCTCTTAGTTGGTTTCGGGCTTGATACCCTGCCCGTACGTTCGGATCGAACTGTCGACTGTTCCCACCCAGGGGCTGACTGCGAATTGGTAACCTTAGTGGCCATAATCTTTAGGGTCTTACACAAGGTGACGGTGATGGGAAGTCTCACTGTACCTGGAGCAGACATTGGTCAAACTCACTCGGGCTCCTTGGAGGGTAAATCCACAATTACTGCGTGGAAGCTTGCACCAAGGCGTAAGTCTGTTAAGAATGTCACCATTGTAACTGTTCCACCCTATCCCCGCCCCTTCTGGACTTGATCACGCGACGTTGGATTTCAGCACCAACTAGTACGGTCATCAAAAGAAGGTCCTGTTTGCTTGGTTGTGATTCTTAGATTTTTCTAGCATGTGTTGTTTCTTTTCGCTAGTTGGCCATAGATTTCTTTCATTGAATCTTCTCTGTCAACATAGATCCTCCACGCCGCTCGCGGAGGCTACAGGGACTTCCTCCAGAGAATATGGAAGGAAACACCCCTTTACCCCCTCATTCTATGGAGGAATCTCCTCAACAGAGCGAGGTTCAAAACACTACAGCTTCCCAGGAAGAAGTTCCCATCCCTTTGGAGAATTTTCGAATTGTCTCGGAATCTCTGGAAGCTTATCGCATTCCGAAGGGATATGAACGACAAATCCTCCACCTGAATTCCTATGGATAATTTGTTGTCATAAACCCTTCTAAAATTCCAGTCGGTTCTCCTCAAAACCCTTTAGCCAACGACCCCTTTTGGACTGAGGACATTGTTCGGAGTCCACCATGCTTGGTGCTAGATCTCTATGGAATAGGGGAAGGTGCCGATGCATCTTCTTCCTACACTGTACCTCCAAATCATTTTACCGGTGCCACCGCTTTTATAGCCACACCACCCGTCGGTCCGAACGTACCGTTCGTTGGCCCAAGGCCTACTATTCCCCTCCAGACGGCCCATTCGACATTGACCTCGCACATCCCGACTATCCCCGCTGGTAATGCGGTAGTTAACCAAGCCCCGATCGGCACACCTGTAACACCAAGACCTACACTCCCTTTTGGATTTAGGACACTGAACACATCCACTATCACCACTGCCCAAACCACTACTCAAATTGTACCAGGAAGTTCCATACCTATCCAACAACCTGGAGGGACTGGCCTTGGTGGTCCTAACCCGATCGACAATACTGGTCAATCTTTTATGTCTGGCTCTCAAATCCTGAGAACTCTTCCTCAAATTGGGGGGCATCCTCCCACCGGAGGACAAATTCCAATCGGGGGGCACCCTCATGCTGGGGGGCAACCTCAAGTCGAAGTCCACCATCAACCACACAGAAAAAATGTGTCTGTCGCACCCAATATGTGGAGCGTCCCTTTTCAAGGAAATCCGCATGCCTCCACGGGAAAAAAATGTGCCCGCCGCACCTAACCCGTGGAGCATCCCTTTTCAAGGAAACCCACATACCTCCACTGGGCAAAATGTTCAGACTCCGCAACAACCCCCCCATGGACAAATGCCCAACCCAACCTATAATCCACAAAACCCATCCGGTTATCCTCCGCTCACAAACACTTCTCAAAACATCTCAAATCCTATGTACCTTGGTCAAAACCAACCTCACATGAGAGGGCCCACGAGTTATAATTATCCACATAACCCAGTATTGGGCCCCACTGGTGTCCCTCTACCACACCAGCATTACCCGCAGGTTAACCGACAACTTCCCTTTTTAGCCACCCTAGACCTTCCAGATTTGTCTCGGTTAACGAATGATCCCATTTATCATTCTACGGTTTGGCCAGCCATTCCAGCAAAACTTCCCTCTGATATCCCAAAATTCGACGGAAAGTCGGGAGAAGACCCAAACAACCACGTGATGACCTTCCATTTGTGGTGTTCATCCAACTCCCTCATGGACGATTCGATTCGTTTGCGTCTTTTCCAATGAACACTTACGGGTTCTACCGCGAAATGGTACATTGAATTACCATGCGCATCTTTTCACGATTTCAACTCCCTCGCAATGTCCTTCTTCACACACTTCCAACTGCCCATCCGATACGAGACGGGTATTGAACTATTAACCTCTCTTCATCAAACAACTTCCATACACATCTCCGATCATATCCATGAATGGAGACGACGATGAAGGCTAATCAAAGCGGTCATCCTCGACCAATTATTAGCGGAATGGTTCACGAAATCATTATTACCCCAAATCGCTCGTGATGTTGCCATGGGCGGTGTAGTCACCAAAGAAGAAGCAATTGCCCGAGCTCAGTACTTAGACTTGGTCTATTCACAATCTGCTACTCTGTATGAGTTGATACCAAATGCTACCCGTGCCACTAACGATCCGTCCAAACCATCGACTGCTTCGCATGCGGATGGAGTTATTGGCTCTGTCAAAACTCAATCTGCCACCCAATCTACTGGAACAATCCAGCGGCCCGCTCCCACGGCTGCTCCCAGTTCGATTGCACCCTCTTCTACCCCACCTCAAACTCAGGTCTCTGATGTGAATGCAGTCCAATCAACCCCTTCACAATAGCTGGGGGGCAAGAAGAAAGCGAGAAACAAACCGAAGAAGAACAATAACAAAGAACAACCCAAAACCCAATCGCAAACCCCTGCTGCCGGGAAACAACCACAGGGCAAACCAAAATTCCCATGTCTCATTTGTGGTGACGATCACTACACTTGAGACTGCCCACATCACGATGAAGTGGCCAAACTTTTCAAGGGAAATTCACAACCCGCTGTGCTCACTCAGCCTTTTCCGCAGCAACAATATTTGGTTGCACAAACCCCCACGCTGGAGGGCAGTTCCAACCAACCCCACGATGAGGCCTCGACAAGTGCCCATATTTACATGTTTAACGGAGTTAATCTAACAACTTGCTCGGTGACATATGACACGCTAGTTAAACCTGACAAGCCGAAGATCGCTAACGGTTCTACATCAGACCCGTTACCATCCACCGTCAACTCTCCATCTGTTAACCCTCCATCCGGGCCACTACAGATCGAGAAACCTTCTTTTGATTCTATCCTGCGCCCTCCTAAGAGCACCATTCGGAAATCTACATTCAATCCTAATTCATGGGCTGCCCAAAACTACAATATTGTAGAAGATTTGGCCCAAGCCCCGTGTGCGATGTCCGCCTTGGAAGTTCTACAACACTATCCTAATCAACGTAGAACACTCTTAGCCGCTATCGGCACTTTCGATCCAGAGTCATCAAATTACGTCACGTTTAACCTGGATGATCATCGACCGTGACTCTCCCACCAGCTAGCGTTCCAAATTGATGTGATTGTCCACAATCAACAAATCCATTGAACCATCCTGGATGAGGGAGCCTCCACCTGTGTCATGTCTCTAGCCTGTTAGAAAGGCTTAAAATCACCCGCCCTTAACAAATCCGCTAGCATGTTACGTGCCTTTGATGGATGAGGTTTTCATCCTCACAGATTATTACAATCCTTAGCCATTCAGTTGGGCGACAAAACTGTCACTGTTGACGTAGAGGTGGTCGATTCCCCCCTCGATTACAACCTATTACTTGGAAGAAGTTGGTTCTACGCGATGACTGCCGTCGCCTCGTCGGTGTTTCTATGTGTACAATTGCCCCATCAAGGAAAAATTGTGACCATCGATCAGCTTGATTTCTGCACACCCGACACCCGCATCCCTGCTACCAACAACATTCCCTTCCTGGGAGACCACCTAGTTACGTATGAAAGTGTTGGTGTTGTCTTATTGAAAGATTCTAGCCTCATGGGTACATTCCCTACACCACTTCCACCTACCTCACATCATATTTCCGCCGTCAATATGATCTCGACTTTGCCTTATCAATCCTTGGAATCATCTGACCCCTGGATTGTACCTAGTCCTTTGGAATTCGATGCGCTCGGTGACACAATGCCACTGAGCTCAGCCGAGGCCGCATACGTAGCTATTCAATATGCTTCTCCCTCGCCAAATGATTCACATTCATTGGAACCCGATACTTACTCAGTGCCATCTTGGTTATATTCCCTATCATCTGCCGTCGATTACATTTCCCATATCTTCCCTTCGGACGAATCTATCATGGAAATGCTTAGCATCGACGATCTACCCTGGGATGACAACCACCATCGATCCTCTTTTCTTCCACCTCTGGAAGAAATCCAAGACATACGATCTGTCTTCCCCTCCGATGTTACCAAATCTCCGCAATCTTCTATCCTCACGACAGATACCCTTTCTGAGGGGAACATGGGTAACATCTCTACCACAGTCACGATTGACATTTCAATCAAAGAAGTTGTCATGGAAAACATCAACCTTGGTGCCAATTGCACACCTGATGAAGTGGTCTCTTACACTGCTCTATTCAAGAAATTCCACGATGTCTTCGCATGGAGTTACGAGGAAATGCCAAGGATCGATCCTTCGATCGTCGTACACGAAATCAAAACCTACCCTGATGCGAAACCGGTTCGGCAAAATCTTCGCCCGGTT
The DNA here is from genome assembly GCA_009831015.1 of Picea engelmannii. NCBI lineage: Eukaryota > Viridiplantae > Streptophyta > Pinopsida > Pinales > Pinaceae > Picea > Picea engelmannii. Next base: position 275,339 of record ML781899.1, on the reverse strand, counting down.
CATCCCAAGAAAGTCGCAGCTATAAAGGCAGAAGTTGGAAAACTTCTAAAATCTGGCTTTATCTATTCCATACCTTTAACCAAATGGGTCTCCAACCTCATTCCAGTTGCTAAGAAACAAGGGACCATCCGTGTTTGCGTTGACTATTGAGACCTCAACAAAGCTTGTCCTAAGGACAACTACCCTACGCCCTTTATCGATCAAATCATCGATAATTGCACAAGGAGCGTAATCTTTTCTTTCATGGATGGCTTTTCTGGATATAACCAGATTGAAATCTTGCCTACCGATCAACACAAGACAACCTTCATCTGCCCTTGGGGAACTTTCGCCTACCGAAAACTACCTTTTGGCCTTAAAAATGCTGGAGCCACTTTCCAGCGAGCCATGTCGTACGCTTTTCATGACATCAAACACATCGCGGAACAGTATCTCGATGATTTACCTGCACATTCGTTAAGTTGATTCGATCACATTGATCACTTACGCGCAATTTTTCTGCGATGTAGGTTCTACCGTATTCGCCTGAACCCACACAAATGCATTTTCGCTGTCGAATCCGGTCGACTCCTCGGTTTCATTGTCTCTAAAGATGGGATTAGGGTGGACCCCTTAAAGATCAAGGCCATATTAACCTTACCTCCACCCACCAATTTAACCCAACTCCAAAGTTTGCAAGGCAAAGCAAACTTTCTTCGCCGTTTCATTTGCAATTATGCCAAGATTACTAAAGCATTTATGCGGTTACTGCAAAAGAACGTCCCTTTCATCTGGGATGACGCAGCCCAACGGTCATTCGACGCTCTTAAGCACGCTTTGACCCATGCACCTTTGTTACATCCACCTGAATATACAAAGGATTATATCCTTTACTTGGCCGCTTCTACTTCCACCATCGCAATGGTGTTAGTCCAAGAAGACTCCAACGACGAAGAACATGTGATTTACTATTTGAGCAAGAGTTTATCTGGACCCAAACTCAGATATTCATAGGTTGAGAAACTGGCTCTGGCAGCTGTCATTGCTGTCCAAAGGTTCCGTCATTACATCTTATTACGCACCACCACGATAATCGTAGACTCCAACCCCATGTACCACGTCCTGACACGTTAAGTACCTGGGGGCAAATATTCGAAATGGATCGTTATTCTTCAAGAATTCGATCTTGAGTTTACGAAAGCGAAAGCCAAAAAATCCCTGGTGTTTACCGAGCTCATCTGCGCTCTCCCTCGTGTCGATGAAAACATCGAATCTAGAGATTCTCTCTCCGATGAATCTCTCTTCCTCATCAACACCTTTGATCCTTGGTATGGAGACATTCTCCTCTACCTTCAAACACAACATTTTCAACCCAACATCTCTCGTGAAGAGCGACGACGCATTCATCACCACTCTCGCCGTTATCTCATCCTCGACGACACTTTGTATCGCCGTGGTATCGACACCATCCTTCGGCGATGTTTGACTCACGAAGAAGCTGAACGCATTTTGAATGATTGTCACCTTGGCACCTGTGGCAGCCACCTTTCTGGTATGGCCATAGCCCAAAAAATCCTACGAGTTGGCTACTTTTGGCCCTCGATTTTCAAAGATTGTATCGAGGCTGTCAAAAAATGCCCACCCTGCCAAATCTTTAACAAGAAGGCATGCACCCACCCTATGACGCTGCACCCAATTATCGCCATCGACCCCTTTTCCAAATGGGGCATTGATTTCATGCAGTGTAAGCCTACCTCAGCTGGGGGGCACGGTTACATCATCATCGCCGTCGATTACTTCACCAAATGGGCTGAGGCTATGCCTACCTTCCTGAATGATGGCCGTACTGCAGCTCTTTTCCTCTTCAACCACATCATAACTCGTTTTGGTGTACCATGGGCCATTGTCACTGACCATGGCACGCACTTCAAAAACCAGATGATGAGCGAGTTACATGTCAAATTGGGTTTTCGTCACGAAAACTCATCCCCTTACTACCCTCAAGCGAATGGACAAGTTGAAGCTATCAACAAAGTCCTAAAGACCATGATCCAACGCATGGTAGGGGAAAACAAAACATCGTGGAATCTACAACTGTTCTCCGCTCTCTGGTCCTATCGCACCTTTGTGAAAACCTCAACTGGATTCACTCCTTTCCAGTTGGTCTATGGCATTGAAGCCGTCCTACCAATTGAGTGCGAAATTTCGTCATTCAAACTAAAAGTAGAACTCCTACCTCATACTTCTGCTAAAGAAGAACGCTTTTTGTACTTATCCAAACTGGACGAAACACGTCACGATGTTGCTCTCGCCAATGAAGCACATAAAAAATGAATCAAAAGTCAATACGACAAATCCGTCCACCCTCGGACCTTTGCGGATGGAGACTTAGTCCTTGTTTACGACCAAACTCACGATAAATTGGGGACAGGAAAGTTAGAACCTATGTGGCACGGTCCCTACATCGTAAAACATGTCCTACACAAAGGCGCCTACGAACTAGTTGATCATGAAGGAATTTCCCTAGGAGAGCCCCGAAACGGGCTTTACCTTAAGAAGTACTATGCCTAGATCACCTAGCATTTGTACTTTGTACATTATTGTATTTAGTTTGGTGTGTCTTTTCTTTCGCGTGCTCGAGTCTTTACCATTGCCACTCATGACTGTGCCTGTGTTTTCATGCATAGATGACGTCCTCCTTTCCTATCATTTTGGGTTCGCGGAGGGCGCTAGCCGACATACCCAGAACATTGCTTCAGCAACTTGGGTTATTTACCAATTTGACCAGGTGGTGAGTTCAGGAGGCAATTGTTTAGGGCCAGCAACCAACAATATGGCAGAATATCATGCTGTCATCGGACTACTGACCCGAGCTTCCTCTCTAGGTGTTTCTCGCATCATTATTTACTTAGACTCCCAACTGGTGGTTTGTCAACTCAACCGCATCTACGCTATCCGTAGTCCTATCCTGCTATGCTTACACTTGCAAGTTCGTCGTCTCGAACGGATGTTCGATTACATCGAATATAGACACATTCCGAGAGAACTTAATAGTGTGTCATATTCATTAGCTAATTATATCATGGATCGGTATCTCGCCCACATATAAGATTCAAGGAAAGTAAAATTGTACATTACATGTAAATTAAAACACATCACAGACATCATCATGTACAAATCATTGGCATCATAAAAACTCGAAACTGTATATAAATATATGGCATGACTGAAATGTTTGCATTACATAAAAAAGTGTGTAAGAGAGAAAAATATTGGGTCCATCCGCCCATACAACATCGCCTGACAAGGCATACAAAAAACATGATCACGGGAAGACTCTAATCTCCCCGCACTGCGTTGTGCTGTGAGTAACACACTACTGCACGCACTACACGCCTCAACAGAGAATTGATATTCTCTGGGACCTCTACAGTGTGCCGCTACAGACGTAAAGGCACATCCCCCCTCCGTAGAGGAGGGATACCCATCGTAAGGCCTTGGAGGTTCCTTTCAACCTCCCAGAGACCCGCCACCGGTACTCCTGGATCTGCTGCAGCTGGGGCGCCTCCACAACGCCCTGGTACTGGTATATCAACTGGGCGCACTGCTCCCTTGTCTGCACGTTGAAAACAAAAACATTTGTTAAAGCTCTTTTACATACCCAAAAAATACATATACATAAAACAAAAACAAAAAATATAAACAAGGAATGGCTTAGTCTCTTACCTGACTCATCCCAATCTTCCCCCGTGGGCAAAATCAAGTCCATACTCCCATGAAAGTCTACATCGGCGTATGGGAAGTCCTCTATCTAGAGGTACTACCGTCTCAACCAGGCAAAGAAGTCACCAGTAAAGTGGAACTCTGACTCCGAGACTAGTCTTGGGGACAGACTAGTCCACCTCTCCATTCGAGGCTCGTCCACTGGTCGTACTGCCAGTGCTATCTGTGGCTGCATCTGGGGGATGCGCTCTAAGAAAAATGAGACTAAGAATGAGCCATACCCGAACTGCTTCTGACCAGTCCTGCATCGTGAGATCTGTTCTATCACATTCCGAAGGAATGCTGCACTCCAATTGAACAGTGTTGGTTCTAAACAATGAACACCATAGGCCACCTGTGATCTCGATGCCAAATGAGCACTAGTGCTACCGGTCACACTTGTGATAGCAAATAATATAGATCGAAGAGGCAGATCTCGTATATCCTTGATAGGGATCCTGCCCCCTACCAACCTTGCTCCTGAAACACAGTGGCGTGTCAGATATACGTCCACCTGTTCAGATAATGCCCTCTGCCCAGTAAAGGATATGGGGACCCCTCTTTTCGAGAGGCCGGTCAAAAAGTACACATCTTCCAACTCAATGGTTAGGAGTTGTGTGCCGATACGAAATCCCTGTTCCACGACATCCTAAAGGCCAATCATGTGCTCAAGCAGTAGAACCTCTCTCTTCATTTTTTGCAATTTGAAAAACTTGAGCAAGCCACAGGCCCGCAAAGTGGCCCACGTACGAGGACTCCATAGAGCGGCTAAATCATCCATCTCGTGTTCCCTCTCTTTCCATTCAATCATGATTGCCGAAAACACCTACAAAACAAAAAATCAAGAATTTCATTATTCCTCACGTTTTTGTAATTTCGGCGATTTTCAAAAACATTTTAAAACATAAAATCAAATGCCCATGTCATCTAAAAGCAACCAATCACTCTTTTTAACCACCACACCCTTTATTATTTGCCAAATAAAGATTAAAACGTGTTAAAAATGCAAAACGATTTGAGGGGGTGCGTGGGCCATTGAGGGGAATTTTCATGAGTTTCTTTTGCTAAAATGGTCGGTCTAATCAATTGCAAGGGTGTAGACATCTTAAAAACCCTTCTCCAACGCATTTTTGTGAAAGAATCCCCCCACTTCATTGACTTTTAAAAGGAGGCCGATTTGGTTCAAAAAGGGGCGACCTAGGGCTTTGTGTTTTAAATTAATAATGCCATGAAATCAACTTGAAACCATGTAATTGAAAGAGTAAAAGATGAACACCTACTTGGCTCGAACGGTGAGTGAAATGGTCGATCGTAGCTTCGGCACCGAGAAAAACAAGCTTTGCTTCAAATTGAGATCCTCCAGTACTCCAAAAATCCTTGCAAATGAAATGGTAAATGAGTTTTTTAAATCAATTGTTATTTATAAAATTTCATTTTTTATAAGGTATGGTCATTTTGGGTTTCTCTAATGATGTAAATGGCTTCACTAAACTCTGGCTTGTAGTTTCTGGCTTTGCAGGTTTACTGGCAGTTCAAATGAATTATTCACCTTGTCGCATTTATGAGCATAGTCTTAGTTCGTTCTCGAGCTCGACAATATGAGAACGCAACCGAGTAAACTTTTATCTCTTTTTCGGACCTGTACGTATACGAACACACGAAAAAGGAACCCCCCTGGAGTCTCCTTTAAACCCTTTTCAGACTCTCTAAATATGAAAAGATTGTCGAGTGATCTTGCTTTCTTTCACACTCGTTAAAAGGTCAGAAAGAGCGTCTCACGAGCGATAGTTTAACCCTTTTTCAGTCTTGTTGGACCACTGTACGAAAAAGGAACTGAGAGAGTTATCTTTTAAGTGTTTTTCCAAACTCTATAATCCCAAAAAACCTTCGAGTTTTCTGTCTTTGGACTCGTTAAAGCACACATCGACAGGCCCATATGGGACCGAACCCTTACTTCTTTCGATTTGTTAAACAAAAGAAGATGAACTTACCGAAGGTGAGTTATATCAAGCATGTGTTATCCTCCTTGAGCTCATTAAATAAAAAAGAGGTACTCATTTATCTGGATGGGGGAAAAAATTGAAAGGAGCAAGCCAAGCAGTCTCTTGAGAACATCATCCAACACTTCTTAGAGTCACCCTTGAACACGACACTTTGTCACTTTGCACATATCATAATCCGCTGAACCTCTGCACTGAGCCAATCCTCTGAGTTTCCTTTCGCTCCTTTGGGTCACCCAATGCAAGTCATGGTATCCACTACATAGTTTTGGTCCATGTCATGTTTTTCTGTTGTGCCTCAGTGTTCAAGGGAAGTATCTGCCTCAAGAGTCATCCATCCCAAATATCTTGCCTCAAAACCTGTGTCAGTCCATGTCCGTCTGATCTACCAATTACATCTCTGTGTTTGTTTCGTGTCATTGATGGGGGATACATCAAGGCCCTCCCTCGACGAGTCTATTCCTGTCGACTCCAACACATTATCCGAGAATTAGACTTAGAAACCATTTAGTACTTTGGGACCTGCATGCCTCAATGGCAGGCCTCCTCACATCCGACAGTGGGTTTACATCATTGACCCATGATCGAATGATTCCACGGATGTTCGACTTCAGCTCATCTATTCACATTCGCTGGAATGTACTAGGGTACCTTAGGAATCATTGACATTAATGGTGATCTCCCTCGCACTTGTTAACGGTTTACACCATTGACCGGTAATCAAGTGGTTTCTGCCATGTTCGACGTCAAGACATCTATTCACATGGTCAGATTCGTACCATATTGGGATTGGTAAGAAGACCCTGGGTTGAGTCATCACTTTGACATATACTTTGCCCAGGCTGCGAAGGAGTTCTTATTGGACAAGAACACATATACTGTCACATAGATCCACTTTGTATTGGTCGTGGCTATGTCTTGTCATCTCGTAGATCCACTGTGTATCCTTCGTGGCTACGATTAGTCTGAGTCATCAGAGTATAGATCCACATTGTATCTTTGGTGGCTATACCTTTTTATCAATACAATTATGGATCCGTAGTGTACTTTATGGCGGCCATATCCTGCTGAGTCTTGAATCATCCAAGCATAGGTATGCCTGCCTTGGGTTTTGAAATATATCATGATATTTGTTGGATGTTTGTGTGCAGCTTCCGTCAGGTTCTCCGAGTCTATACCCTTGCTTGAGCATCTACAAAGTACTTCAGTTATCAGTTGGCATCTTCTAACTTCATACTTTGGGGGGCATTCTGTTACACGTCAAAATTGCTCAGCTGGATAAGTGTCACATTATCCCTCTCAATTGTCGTAAGTGTCGCATCAACTTTCGCAAGTGTCACAAGTTGGTCACAAGTGTCGCAAAAGATGTTCAGACATACTGCTATGTCGATGACACTAAGAAAGCACTTATAACATCTCACATGATTGATTTGAAGGAGGAGGATTGGTTTACTGAAGTCAAACAACTCTTGACACCTGAAAGGAACCCTGAAACAAAGGTTTTGAGGGGGAGAGCTCCCCTACTTCAACTCCAGAAGCGCTGGCGCTCCCCTATGATGCTTCAAGGAGAGTTATAATGCTACTCAGCCCCCTTTGAAGGAGCGTTGCTCATCTTGAGAGCACTGGCGCTTCCCCAAGGTTCACTAGGGAGCGCTACAACGCTCTGATGCCCCTTCTAAGGGAGCGCTGCCTAATCTGAGGCAGTAGTTGGCCCGTTGAGGAGAATAAGGGGAGGATCTTTCGAGATTAGGAGGCAGTTGTGCTCGAATTCTTGGTTTCATCAAGAGATCTCTGATCTAAGGAGAAGGTTCCCAACTTGTTCTAAAGATAACTCAAGAGGTTAAGCTCCTCTTAACCTATATAAACAGGCTCTATGATGGTGGAAAGGGGGAAGAATTGAATACATGAAACTTATGATCTTGGAGGAAACTCACAGTCAGCCAAAGGAGAGTGATCAGTGAAGCTGCTGTTATCCAGATTTTGGAGCTTTCAGGCAAGGGTTAGACGAAGGGGACTTGACGAAGCTGTCGCACTCGCATCTACGATTGTAAGTACTGCTGTCGTTATTCTCATCAATATGACACGCTTGGCCTGTTTCTTTCTAGTTTGTGTCTAATGTCACATGAACTTATCACCTAGTGATAGATCTATTTTCAAGCTAATATCAATAGAGTAGGAAGCGGTTGTATCTTGTTTTGTCCACAGGGTCCAGCGAAGAGAAAAGGATTGGAGCTCAACTCAGAGTGTGTAGGGACAAACGTCGATAAAAAGGTGCTTCTGTCATCCTTCCTTCTCGTGTGTTAGTTTAGATAGATTTGAAAGGAATTCAGTGTCCATGATAAGCATTTTTCTGTCTAGGGTTAAGGTCAAGCTCTAGAGGTGATCTACCTGTCCGCAGAGAGATTTTCATATTGTCCTCATAGGTTCAAGTGGGTGCTTGAACACAGAGAGTTGTAGATTCCATTTGGTTGTAGCAAGAGAAACTAGGGTGGTATGGTGGTGCAAGGGAGAACATTGGTTCTCTGATATACAGGTCGGTGCCTGTGTAACTGGAAGTTGGTGCTTCCATCCAGTTGGTGCCGGAACTCTTAGGGAGTTGGTGCTTCCTTCTAGTGGGTGCTAGAGAAACACTTAGGGAGTTGGTGCTTCCTTCTAATGGGTGCTAGAGAATCCAGAGAGTTGGTGCTCTCAACAAGTAGCATCTTGCAAAATAGAGGCTGTAGCCTCATTATGAGTTGGTGCTCATAAGTATGATAATGTACAGAATGTAAAGAATATTTATCATATGAAGAAGAAGAGGTTTTTACCCTTTATGGGTTTCCTCAGGAAATATCTGTCTCTGTGTATCTCATATGTGTGAATGATGTTGAATGTACTATTGTTTTATTCCTTGCATTATTGTGTTAGTCATTGAGTGATCTTGAAAGAATTTGAAATAAGCATAATTGTTTAAGCTCGGTAACAACTGATTCACCCCCTCCCCCTCTCAGTTGGTCAATGCACATGATAGGACAAAGAGATATTCTCTCTTACATTTCATAAAATAAGTTTTCTCATAAAGTGACACTTGGAGATGATTATCAATACCCTATCAAGGGAGTGGGAGAATCAAACTACAAGATTAATTCAAAAAATTCAATGAAGATGAAGGACGTACTCTATGTATCAGGTTTGACAAAGAACCTAATCTCCATATAAACTTTAGAAAAGAAAGGCTTCAAGGTTGCCTTTATAGATGGAGAAGTTCTTATTATAAATAGAGGGGGCATGAGCTCATTTGGTAATTCACTCACTCACAATGCACACAAGTTAAGTGGTGTGCAAGTTTGGAGGAGGAGTGCAGTTGCAACTACTAAAACTAAGTTTTTGGTCTTGGTTTTTGGTTTGAATTTCTACTTGGTGCACTATTCTTGGAGAGAGAGAGATACACTATCCCTTGGTTATCTGTTGGGTTTGGTATTGCTTCAAGAATTATTTTATCTGTCAATATGTTTCTCGGGGGAGGCTGCATGCCTATGGTTGGGTGAAAATATTGAGATATTGTCTATGGTAAAATGAGCACATCGAATTCTTTAACACGGGGATCCCTTAACCTAAGCCCCCTGCATGTTTTGGTTTGCACAATTCTTTTCAGTGGACCATGGCCCACTTGCAACCTGCTTGTGTTTTTTTTCCAAAGGAATTTATGCTGAATTCTTTTGATGGTGTTGAGAACATAGGTGGGGGATGCTAAAGTAGAAAAGATGTACATAGGGATGGATTTCAAGACCGATTTGAGCTAGACTAGACGACTGGCTGGATTGAGGGTTTTGAAATTCCAAGAGCTCATTTGTTTCTCTAAGGAAATGAGAAGGTCTTCCCATGAGCTGTTGAGAAGCACATTATCAATGAGAGGGACTTCAAGGTACTTGGATGGAAGGGATTCCCTAGTGAAACCCAAGATTTGAACTATGAAGGAATGAATGGATCTTGGGGTATTAAAGAAGAAAATCTGGGATTTTTCACGATTGATAGAAGTGCCCGAGGAATCTCTAAATTCATGGAGGATTTCTAATATTCATCTGGTTTCCTTGGTAGTAGGAGATACCATCATCAAAGTGTCATCGACAAACTTCCTGTGTGTAATGGGGGGTTTCATACCATGGAGTGGAAGCTCCCGAAAGGAGCCTTCTGCCATTTCATCCTTGATGCAATGACTCAGAACCTCTGCTATAATGATGAAGAGGAAAGGGGAATAAGGGTCACCTTCAAGGATACCCCATGAAGACAGGAAAGGCCGAGAGAGTTCCCCATTGATAAAAATTGAAAAGAAATTAGACGAGGTTAGATTGAGGATCCAAGTTACCCAAGTCAGACTAAAACCGAAAATAGTGAGGAGAGAGTGCATGTACTGCCAACTTCTAGTGTCAAAAGATTTTGACAGGTCCAGTTTAATTAACATCCCAGGGGTGCTTGTTTTTTCAAAGAGTGCACCACTTCGTGAGCCAAAACAATGTTATCCATAATCCGTCTTTCCTCTACATACCCTGATTGTTAATGAGAAATGATATAAGGAAGGATTGATTTGAGTTGAAGGGAAATTACCTTAGTAATAGTCTTGTAGGTAACATTGCAAAGTGTGATAGGCCTGAACTGCTTGGGATAGGTTTCTAGCTCCTCCTTAGGAATAAGAGTGATGAAGGTTGCATTAAGGGCTAGTAGGACTTTCCTTTATCTTCCTAAATCTTCAATGATCCTCCATACCTCCTCTCTGACTAGGGGCCAATAGTAGTGGAAGAAATCCATGGTAAAATCCGTCAGGTCCTATGGATTTCTCGACCAACATGTCTTTCATTGCTTGGTCGACTTCCTCAATTGTGAAAGGTCTTAGGAGAGCCACATTTGTTTCCGAGATGATGAGAGAGGGAATATATCTGGTGATTTTCTCAATTGCTTCAGACTTGTCAGGTTGATGTTCTATGAGGAGGTCATGATAGTATCTAACCATTTCCTATTCTATATCTGTGTGTGTGGTAAAGGTCCGACCTTGCGCATCTTCCAACTTTTTGATTCTGTTAATATGCTTGCATTGGATCATTTCTCTATGGAATAATTTTTTGTTTTTTTCCCCTTCCTTCAACCATTGTACCCTAGATTTTTGATGCTAAAGTATCTCCTCTTGAGCATTTCGATCTTCCAATTGTTCCTTAATTCATGCTTCATCTTCCTGTAACTTCTCTTTAAGCCCCCGATGAATGATTTCTTCCTTAATGCTCTTCATATTCTATTCCAAAACTTGTTGGACATGGAAGATGTTTCCAAAAGTGGTCTTGTTCCAAAGTTTCAGGTGCATCTTGAAAATTTTCAACTTTTGTTGAAAGTGATACATTATTGAGCCATGAGAAATGGCTACCTCCTCCCACCATTGATGATGATGCTATTGAAATTCAGGGTGAGTAAGCCAAAAAATTTCAAATTGAAAGGGATTTTTCTTGGGCGAGCTTGCAATGTCCATCCAGAGCTGGATAGGCCAGTGATCCGAGCTTGAGATTTCTAGGACACTATCTTCCATAGATAATACATCCATTATCAGTGTCTTTGAAACTAGAAAACGATCCAGTATACAAGCTATGTGTTGAGACCCCAACATTTTGTTCATCCATCTGAATTCGCCATTTCTATTTTCTATGTCTGTCAAACCCATTTCCTCAGTGGTATCTTTGAATTCCTTAGAGTCATGTTCTAGCTGGCAGATGACCCCTCTTTTCTCCTCAAGTGAGATGATCATGTTGAATTCCCCTCCAAGAATCCAATGATGTCCTTTGGTGATGTTTCCTAATCCTTTCAGGATTGGTAAGAATCAACTTCATATCAGGTTGGATCAGGGGTCTGTATACATTGGTGATGAGCTCGTCTTTGTCCAACCCTATTGCTCTGTAGTCTGTTGATATTGTCCATCTGGTGATGAGGAAGACTTCTAGGATTAATGTGGTTGGATTCCACAAAATGAATAGTCCACCAAATGTCCCTCTGGAATATGTATGAATGGTGTTGACTTGTTTACAACATTGTGTTAGAATTTGATCTGTCTCTGAGCCAAAGCATTTTGTTTCCTGCAGAAGTAGTATATCCATATCTTATTCTATTATACAGGATCAGAGAAGCCTCTGCTTGATTCTCCCATTTAATCCTCTTATATTCCATGAGATGATATTCATGAGGAAGGAGGTGTAGGGAGAGACAGGAAACTATCAGATATTAATTGGATCTGACCAGAATTAACCATGAAATTTCCTACCTCCTTGATGAGCTGTTGAGTGGACTTGTGACCTTGTTTCTTTTCATCCTTAGCTTTGTTGTGATTTTCCTTAAGGGGTTCTCATTGAATTCCAATACCTTTGATGGCCCTGGATGTTTCTCTTGTTGTGGATTCCAAGTATACCTTGTGTACCTTTCGAAGATGGTCCAAAGGTATGGTGTATAATTCCTTCCTTTGATACATTTTTTCTAGGTTAACTAGATCTACCCCTACTAGTTCTCGCTCATATAGTTCTATTTTCATGTCCCCTCCATATTATGTTGTCTGATTTCCTACCCCATGTATGATTTATGCTGTGGTTTTTATTTGTTCTAGTATCGGTCCTTCTGGAAGGCTTGTTACGACCTTTACCAAATGATTGCATAGTGAAACTTGTGCTTCCTGGAAATCTTCCGGCAGTTGATTAAGAAGTTCAAAGGAATTGTTGGTGCTTGGGGTTTTGGGATAATTGGGTGCATGTTTCCATGTGCCTTTCCTGTATTTCGTTGGTGTTGTTACAAAACCATATTTTATCTTCTTGTTGGTTCCTGGATCATGCTTGAATAGATTGTTAAGAGGAAATTCCCTATACAGGTGTCCATGCTCATAGAATTTGCGACATCTGAATGGGATGTGTTCATAATCAATTGTCTGGCTCCATTCTTCATCTTGGTATTCCATATCTATTGATCTAGGTAAAGTTTTGGAGATGTTGAGATATACATGAATTCTTGCATAAGACGTGTACCTTTGTAGCTTAGTTGCCTTGGAGGATTTGACTTATATTGTTGGCCCTTGACCAAGTTTTGAGGAACACTTGGTCATATTTGACTATTTTTGGGACTTTGATAGCCTATCAAAGATGGAGTGAAAGGCAAAGCAGAGATCGTGGAAGCTAGACCCCCTTTTTGGGTCCTTTTTGGGTTTTGGGGGATAATGTAATGGGACTAGGATGTCGGCCCATGGGTTTACCCATGTTTAGGCCTCTTTTTGTAATGTATAAGTAGAAGTTGAGGCTATGTAAGAAGGGACCTTTTTTTAGGACACTTGAGAAGTGGATTAGTGCTAAGAGTTGATCTATGTGATATACTTTCAGAGCTAAGTGTAAGTATTGTAAGTGCTGAGTGCACGGATTGTAAGAAGGTTTTATGCTTAGAGCTACTCGGGGAAGGAGGATGTAGCGAGCTGCACAAATCTCCTATCCTATGCAGAGTAGGTTTTGAGGATCTGTTATTGTAACTGATTGGCCAACAATAATAGAGAAGAAGAGTTGGTGGATGTAGCCCCAGGGTTGGGGTGAACCACGTAAATCTGTGTGTCATGCTTTGTGTTGTTACATGTGTTTTCCTTATCTTGCTAAGTTCTATGAAATGTTTAGATAGATTTACTTATGCTTTGTGCTTATTAGATGTGTATAGATGATAGATTTGATGTGTATGAAGTTGCTAAGTGCTTGGTCTACCAGATCCAACCTGTTGTATGCTGCTAAGTGTTGAATCATCTTAGATATAAGTATATACTGCAATGCTCTGTGTAATCTACGGAGTGAGATAAGGTTTAATTCTAGGTGAACTATTGATGCTAAGTTCTTTGTTAAGTGTGTAATCACATATATGTATCCCAGCTAAGGTTGCAGACACCTAAGTCCTGCAACCATCCCTGCCTCTACCTCGGGTGAGACTTCATCTGCTTTGCAGGTGTTGCCGAAAGGGCCGATAGTTAGGGTTTTGTTGGTGAACTGTTGTAGCGTTGAACCCTGGATCTGCCCCTGTGCCAACATATATTTTGAGGGTGTTTCCAATCCATGCTAATATTTCTTCCAACCATAATTATTGAGGGAGCGAATATAGATGGATCCAGACTGGTGCATGGGAGAAATCTTCCTTTTCAGAGATGAAACGCTCTGTCCAATATCTTAGGAATAAACCATTTGAGTTGAATAAATATGGCCCCCCATCAAAAACCCTCTCTCTTTATTCAAGATTGAAAAATATTGTTGTGAAGAATCCCTTTGATCGCAATTGGAGATCATAGTGACCTTTTGGTTTCCACCAGTGATGGATCCATTTCATTAGGTCTTTCTTCGATGGCCACAAGCCAAGATATTTTCCAATCAAGGTGTGATCCCTCATATATTACGTTTTCTCTCTGACCTTAATGGTGCTAAATTTGTAATTTGGGGCTATCGACTCTTGTGGAAGGAATTTCCTTGGTTTCCACATCCGAGCCGCTTTCGGATGGGAGGTTTCAAGGTCAATGTCCATTTTTTTTCTTTTGTTTGAGCCATCAAAAGAGGTTGAGGCTCTAAGAAGAGGTGGTATCTCAAAAGGCGACCAAGTTGAACCTCCCCCAGCCTTCACCACAATCAGATCTCGATAGGAGGGGGTTTTCACCCTGCTTTCAGGTGCCTCCATGGATTATTTTATGTCTGTTTCCATGTGTTGATGGAATGGAACTTAGAGAGAAGGATATTGGGCATCTACTCTGTTAGAATCAAATCAAAACCCTCATAGGAACCCTAATTGGAGATCCCCTGGCATAATTTATTTCTTTTGACAAAGAAGCCATACAATTATTAGAAGGGAAAAAATATAGGAAACCTCATATTTCTTGTGTTTGATAAGTTTTTTGAATAGATCAATTATGAAAAGTTTTGTCATTGTTTATAAAACCATAATCAAGAGTATGTAGCTATCTTTATTTTTGGATCGTTTTGACTATGGTTTCGAGATCATTAAGACTAGATCAAATTCCTAGATTTGCAAACCTTTCCTCATGTTTTAATATAAAAAAGGTTTTCACCTAGAAGGACTTGATCAATATAAAAAAAAAAAATCACCTAGAAAGAATTGATCCCTCTAGATGTAGGATATATTTGGAGTTAAGATGGATCTACATTGGTTCTCTCTCTCTCTCTCTCTCTCTCTCTCTCTCTCTCTCTATATATATATATATATATATATATATATATATATATATATATATACCCTCTGTGCCCATGGTAGAATTGTAGTTAAGATGGATCTACCATGGTTCTTAATATGTGTGTGTGTGCACCATATGTCAACTCCATATTGAGTGTGGAAGGAATTACACATCTCCTTCATACTCAACAACACACTATTGAAATGTTTTAACCTAGATCCATCTCAACTCCGTATCTATTATGCCACGAGAGGGATCAAATATTTGAAGATGCAAACATTTTCTCAAATATATCTCTCTCATACCGGGAAGTAGAAAGAACCTATTGCTTTATATTTGTCTCTCTCACTCACTCTCTCTATAAAGTTGATAAACTTATTTTACTTATGGATATTAATATATTTTATTATGGCAACATTGCAGTATTTTTTTGTTATTTATATTTTTTTAAATGCCAAGTTCCAACTCTATGTTGAGCATCGAAGGAATTACACATCTCTCCATTGAAATAATTTATTTATGGTCAACATTGGAATATTTTGTTTATTAACGTTTTTTTAAATGCCACGTGTGAACTCCATGTTAAACAAAGGGATTATACATCTATCTCGTATTAGGATGTAGAAAGCACCAATTAATGACATAAGATTTTTATCTCTTTTAATTATTTTATATATAATTTGTATATTTTTATCTTGTGGAATCAATGAGTGGTACACACGTCACAAGGAGTTCCTTAATAATGCACTCTATTTCCAACTGATCTACACACACACATTACTTGGGATGAACATATAAATATTTTATTTATGACCCACATTGAAATATTTCTTTTTGTTATTAATATTTTTTAAATTTCATATGTGAACTTTATATAAAATATTGAGGGGTTTATACATCTCTCTCATAGTGAGAAGTTGAAAGCACCTATGGGTGAAAATGAAATATTTTTTTATTTTCAATTACTTTATATTTGTCTTTCTCACTCTCTCTATATAAAGTTGATATAAAATTATTTTATTTAAGGTAGATATTGAAATATTTTGTTTATGACTAACATTGTAATATTTTTTCAAATGTCACATGTTCTATTCTAGGAGAAAGTATGAGAAGGTTGCCAACAAGTCCTTACACATAGCATTACACACTACAACATTATATATAAGAACACATAGACATGTAGAAGAGCATACACAAGTGGGGGAGAACCATCAATAGATTTTATTATATATATGTCCAAAACAACCTCTATCTTTCCATTACATAATAATGTATATATATGTGTGATATACAGTTACCAGTCGGTTACATTTCTTAAATGTCTGGTCGGTCGACTCTAAATATCTGTTCCTTCCTAACCAAATACTATAGTTGACTTGGATATTCGACTGGTGGGTCTAGTTGATGGGGTCGACTAGCCCCTACAATATCTCCCATCTCCTCAATTCCTTGCTCGTCTAGAGAAATACGGGAGTGTGAAAAAATACATAATTTTTCTATTATGCCCTCTTTGAGGTTATTACAAAATGAGAGAGAGAGAGAAAAGAAGAAGAAGAAAATAGAGGACATTGATGTCAGATCCTATTGTGAACGGTCTACTCCATTACTGAAACCCGTGGCTCCTTGGACTCTTTGAATATACTTGAAGTATCGATCTTGAAATGAAATCCTTATATTGTCTTATAGGTGTTATTGTATTTTAAAACTTGGTTTGTTAGAATATTGCTTTGTTCTTTGGTGGTATGGTTCTCCAACTTTTCGACTGTTTTTATTCAATATTATTGTGTAAGAATAAGTTTTTTCTGTGGAATGATTTGGGTTTACCACAAATGTCTTCATCTCCTATGGCACCAAATATTGTGTACTTGTCACATTTATTTTCTTATGTCCACATTCACAGTCATCATGGAGTCCAAGATTAATGACATGGACATCAAATATGTACTCAACCATGGAATGGTTTGGATCCAAGATAGTTGGAATAATGTCCAATGTATTCCACTTGACCCCCATCTTTCACCAGTGCAGGGTACTAATGACCAGTTCCTTAAATCTTCTGCCACAAGCTGCTACTCCAGGCTGGCCAAATGATATAACTGCACGTTAGGAATGATTCTCAAATTTCCCTCTATGTTTGAGATTGGGCGGATGGTGCACAAGAGGGACATTCATTCCTTTACATAATGTTGAACATCTCCTCCCGACGTTTGTATCCAAGATGGATGGATAGCTTCTCTCATAGGGAGGGGAGACTCAGGTGGGTCATCGTTTGCAATGTTCATCATCAACATAGCCTATTTTGGGAACTTAACTATTTGCATGATGTTTTTTTTATTTTTTCTTTTGGTTGCCTTATAAAGGATCTTGATTCGTGTCAGCTGATGAAGAAAAAATATTCCTAATGTGCAAAGATCTCAGGCTTGCGTGACTATGCATGTAGAGGCAATGATCATTGTTCTGGATTAGTGGTGAGTGATGGTGTACATAGGTGTAAACGATATGAATATATAAGGTCAACTTCCTTATTAGATGTTGCGTGAGCTTCAACTGATCTATCAACATATCCATTATATATGTGAGATATATTCACTCATACCTTTGTTTGATGTCACAGTGTCATCGTCATAGGCCTAAGGGAAATTGGTGGCTTCAAGTTTATCCATATCACTATATGAGTTGTTCCCCACAGTCAGATCGATCGTTCCATTTAGTCAAAATATTTGGGGCGTAATATTCCACTATATTGATTTCTTTTCTCTTTCTCATTTTTTCAAGAATGAATACTTTGATGGATTCTATGTATCTTGTAGTCATACATATTAGTTACTTTATTCATTGTTTTCTTATATTTTCTCTTTGTTTAATTTCTTTTTCTTTATGTTTATTTCCTTTTCCGACTTGAGTTGCCCTGATGGGTTTTCGACCAAGTCGACTCTTATTGGTGCCTTCATAAAGGTTTTCACTAGCAGGAGTTGAGGTTGCTATGTACGATATATTTCAAGGGGCCCCCACTTACTAATTTTTTTGAAAGGGTACCCTTTCAGAGTTTTTAGTTGCACCGCTCCAGTGGGTTGGATGTCCTCGACCACATATGGTCCCAACCTTGCAGTTTCTAATTTTCTTGGTTTTCATTTTAGTTATCTGTCATATCGTAATACCAAGTCTCCAATGTTGATGTCCTTTCTAATATGTCGGTCATGCCAGGATTTTTGGTGGCTCATTTGAATTTCTTGATGGTGTTGTGCCAACATTCTCTCTTCTTCTAATTGAGTTAGTTGATAGAATCACTTATGTGTGTTAATTCTATGTTCGAACTCCAAAGAAGAGGCTATACGAATTGCATTGGCATAGAAATATAGTGGGATTACAACTTCTTGACCATAAACTAATTTGAATGGTGTTTAACCAGTTGATATTTTGTATGTTGTTTTGTAATCCCATAGTACTATTGGGACTTTATCATCCCAGTCATCTCTGTTTATTCCACATATTTTAGTTAGTCCCTTATGTAGTGTTTTATTAAATGATTCAATTGCTTTGTTGGCTTGTGGATGCTATGAAGTCATTTTCCTATGATCGATTATGAAATTTCTGATTAGTGCTTCAATTGTGCTATTGATAAAGTGTTTTCCTTGATCGTTGATTATTGTTAAAGGGCAACCAAATCTAGTAATTATGTTTTCATAAATAAAATTTTCAATTGTTTCTTTTGTACAATTCTCAAATGGTTCAACTTCTGCCCATTTGGTTAGATACTCAACGACTGTAATTATGTACTTTTCTCCTGACATCTTGGCTCTGGTTGAGAAGGGTCCAATGAAGTCAATATCCCAAATTTCAAATGATAAACTTGGGTTTATTGAATGGAAGGGAATTTTTTTCTTTTATATTGGTCATCCCATCGTATGGCACTTGTCACATTTATGTATTTGTTCTCAACAATATTTATGTAGTGTTGGCCACCAAATACCGGCTTGAAGAATTTTTCTAGCTGTCGTGTCAGCTTGAAAGTGTCCTCATGTTGGGCCTACATGTGCCTCGGTAATGATGTCTTCTCATTCATTATCTAATGCACATCTTCATAGTATATTATCCAGTCCTAGTTGGTAAAGGTATCCATTTATTAGAGTGAATGGCACAACTTTCATTGGTAGGAGATTTCGCATGTTCACTGGGAGGTCCTCAGATGCTTTCCCATATTCTAAAAAATTCACAATTTCTTCTAATTATTTAGCGGATGCTTCCACCCTGAATAAATTCGTGTCTAGTATATCATTGTATACCCCAATAATATATTCTCCTGTCTCTAGTCGGAATAGGTGATCCAGGCCGACATTTTTCTTCCTTGGTCAGACTACTGTTTCAAATTTGAATTCTTGAAAGAGTAGTAGCCATCGAAAAATCTTACCGTGATGGACTCGTTTGTTGACTAAATATTTCAAAGCTTGATGATCAGTGAAGAAAACAAAGGGATTTTCTAAGAGATAGTGTTTGAATTTTTGTGGGGCAAAGATCATTTCTAAATCTTCATGCTCTGTCGTCAAGTAATTCCATTATGATTTATTTAACTTCCAACTGACATATGTGTTGGGATGGTTAACCATCTCATTGTACGACTGGTATAAAACTATGTCAACAACAAAATTAGATGCATCGAGATGTACATGCAATTTTCTGGACCAATTGGTAAATCTTAGTATTGGTGCTTCTATCAACCTTCCTTTTAATAATTCAAAAGCGTTGTCACATTCCTGGATCCATTGAAATTCTACTTCTTTATTTAGTATCTCGTCAATTGGAAAAATAATATCAGAATAATGTCGAATGAACTTTTGATAATATCCAATGTGTCCATGCAATATTTTTGTTTGTTTGTGATTGATTTGCGGTTTCAAGTCGAGGATGACTTTGATCTTGGCCATATCGAATTTGATGCCATATTTACATACAATGTTTCCTAGTAGTATGCCTATTGGTGTGGCAAAGATACATTTTTTTATAATCAAAGATAAGTGGATCTGTCTACATCTCTCCAACATCATTCTTAGCCATTGTATGTGATATTTTAGGAGGATGTAGATAGTCCAATCATCGAACTATACGACCATTTTTATATAGATGTATTCTTGAAATGTTGTAACCACTTTCCTGGAGAAGACTGTTGGGGCATTTTTTAGGCCAAAGGGCATGAATCTGTATGAAAATTATCTGAACTCGGATACAAATGTAGTTTTTTCTTGATCTTTTTTTTTCTATTTCTACTTGATTGTGTCCAGATAATCCTTATGTGAAGTAATCTCATTCGTGCCCTGTGACTTTGTTGATGGTCTCATCAGCATATGGTGTTTGAAATTGATCTGTTACTATGAGCTTGTTTAATCCTCAACAATTGACACAAATTCTTAGCTTCTTTGGTTTCACAAACATGGGACTTTTCCATTCCGACTTATCAATTGGATATATGATATTAGCAGCTAACACTGTCTCAATTTTCTCTTAGACAATAGGTTTGTATTTATGTGCTAATTTATATGGTTGTTTTTTAATAGGCTTGGATCTGGGTATTAGTTCCATTTTCATTTCTCCCATTTCTTGTACTAAACCTTTCAAGTCTTTATATTCTCTGGCAAAAACATCTTGGTATTCTTTTAGTAGGTCAATTGTTTCTAATATTTTCCTTTCAGTCCAGTAGTCGCCTATTCTGGCCATTTTTGGTTAGTCGTCCATTGAAATGTTGAATTCTTTTGTCTTGGTTTCCACATCCATCCATTTAGGTGCTTTAGATTTTTCTAATTAATGTTCTCCTTCGACGACTTTCTGATAATTTGATGGGAAATCAGGATTGTCTGTATTTTTCTTTCCCTCTTTCTCTTCCTTGGTCACAGAGTAAACTACTTTGACATGATTTTGTATGCTTGGATGATTTTTTTTCCCAACGAAATCTCTTCCCTAAAAAAATTATATTTTCCATATCTATCTGACGCGCTATGAAAATATTTGAGCTCTCAGTTGATGCAAAATTACAATTCAATATTGAGCCTTCGTCGACTTTGGCTTTTCCCTTTTCCTTCATCTCCTTAAGACTTGTTTTTTCTAAAAAAAATTTGATTTCTTTTGCAGCTGCCTGCAAAAGTGCCTCCTCTGATATGAATTCGAAGTCCTTAAGAAAGTCACTCTTAATTACGTTCCAATTGAATATATGCCAAGAAACTTATTTGATCTTATACCACTTATGTGGTATGTCGGATAATGTATTCAAAAATATGTGCGGCCATACTCGTTCATCCCGGTATCCTAATTTTTTCCATTCTTACTCACATTGTTGAATGTGAGCAACTAGGTCGAACCCAGGTTTGAAAATTGGGATATCCAGGTTTGTCGATAATTGTCTCCCCACAAATATTTCAACAAAATATAAAGTGGCAGTGTTCCATGTTTGTAGTTGAGGTGCATGTGTTTCCCACCATTGGTTTTCTTGACCTATGAAAAACTCGACTAGACTTTGAATTCACATTTGTTCTCCAACCGACTTGGATACTTTGTCAACATGCACCAATGAAGAGTACCTTTCACTGAATCACAGGGGTTGCCTTGCATTTGTATGAGTTAGACTGAGTATCGAAATTTTCTTTAGATTTATTTCAGACACGATAGGTACAAATTGTACTGAGAAGTATGATTTGGATCTTGTTATTGGTATGGATTCTATCGACCAACATTATTTTGCTTGACCTTTGTAATTCTCCATTTTTCAGTTGTACAATTTTGTATTTGGATTTTTCTCCTATTGATAATGAGGATCCAACTAAGATACCACCTTCACTGTTTGACTCGACATTATCTATTTTCTCATTTATTACTTGATATAATCATTGATCTTCATGAGCTTCATTCCATGTCTCGACGCAAGGTTTACCTTCCTTTGGATCCAATGGGATTATGATTTTTCTTCCACTTCCTTTCAATTTAATCCGATCTCTTTTCGAGGGAGATCATAGCTCGCATGGTTCATCCCCAAGGTCTTCTGACTAATGCGGGGTAGGCATGAATTCCTTCAACCAAATTGATTACTTCGAAATTGACTCTCATTGGGATTCCCATTATAGATGTTATTACACTTTTAAGGGTACTGATTGGTTCAATGAACCTCTGATATGCTAGCTTTAGGAAATTCATAGTTAGTTGAAGTAGTGGTTTTCCAAGTCAAATTCATATTTATCTTGGGAGTATATTTACTTGAGATCCAAAATTGACTACAACTTCCTTGACAATGTCTCCGTAAATTTCGAGGTCGACTTGTGGGTCGAATTCGGTTGTATGTCATTCTTGAGATAGTTGGCACAGACTTTTAATAGATCTTTGGTCTTCTTTATATTCTCTTAGAATAATCAATAGGTTGATCAGATAGTCAATCAACTGCTTTTCCTTTAACAACCACAAAATTTTTTCTAACACTTTATCATAAATGTTTGTATGTCCTCCCTTGTTCATTTTATCTTGGTTGATGTTGTTGAAGAATTTCATTGCTTCCCGCATAAGTTTATCTTGTTGATCTGGATCAGGGTATATATGTTGGTCTCTCCTTTGTCAACTTTATAGGTCTGGATACATATCTTCACTGGCTCCTGAACTTGTTACTACATGAAGGTTCTTCGAATTTAGGATCTCTTGTTTTGGTACTGTGTTCAAGAGATTTACATTTCTTTTGTTCGTTAATTTTTTTAGTACAATCAAATAGTCTTAGATGGAATGATCTCCTACTCCAAAAATGTATAACTTGAGGTCAATTATGTCTTTGATTGGGAAGCCTGGGATGATATGATCATCTTTCCAACAATTAAAGAAATGGCAGTTTCCTCTGTCGCGTCCTCTACCAAATTTTCCTCGTCCTCTATCTCGACCTTGATATCACCTCGACCTCATCCTCTGTATCTGTTTCCATTTGCTTGGTCAACATGCTAGTTGGCCACCTGTGTATGATATACTGAGTGAAATTTTGGTCTATTCTTTCTGTTCAGTTGACATTCCTGAGTGGAATGATTATTTTCTTCACATGTATAGCACCACTTGGGGTGTTCATTCATTATATTGTGCGGACAATATATTTTTGCGTGATTTTTTGAGACTTCGCAAATATCACAATATGTTTCCATATGGATGTGCCTGACTGTTGGGTCCAACACATCACTGAATTTGCAATAATATGTTGTGTGTCACTTGCTTGAGAAAACAATACACTAGAGTTCGTTTCATGCGATCAACATGGTTTTGATTGATTTTTGTAGCTATGTGAGCTTGTCTTCTAGTCTTTTTTCATCGATTGTCAAAGACAAGGTGCCTTCATCATCCATTTTGATATGCTATGCTTTTTTCAGTATGTCTTTGCATGACTAAAGATCATACATTCAGAGGGGAATTATGATCTTGTGTAGTAATCCTGCTACATACCATTGTACCAACAACTTTTCATCGATTGCATAAGGGATTTGGATTGATAAATCTTTAAACCTCTTATTGTATTCTTAGACTGTTTCTCCCAGATTTTGCTTGATTTCTTTTAGTTTTTTTGCTGCCAAGTGATTGTTGTCTTTAGTTTTGAAGAAATTGAGGAAATTTTGCCTTATATCTTCCTTCGAGCGTTATTGATTATCTACATAATTCATAAACCAAGTAAGATCTCTAGATTGAAGGGAAACACCGAAATGTGCCATTTGTTTATCTTCATTAGTTATGTCAGATGCATCCCAAAATTTCTTATAGACGAACCAATGCCACTTAGGGTCTTCGTCACCTTCATAAATCAGGATATGATTTAGACCCATATTTTCTTTCTGGGGTTTATTTGAAAATGAACTATTGTAAGAGTTTGTGTCGAGGTCGACTGAGAGGTCATATTACTTTCTTAAGTCAGGTTCTGGATTTTTGACTCGACTAATTCAATTTCTAACTATGCATGTTCTTTGCTTGGGTTTTGAGCATCTATATGACAAGCTTTTTCTAAATATTCGATGAATCATACTCTACAGGGTTGTGATGATTCATTTTCACTATCTATTGAATTGGAATTTTCTAAAAGTAGATTTGGCAGGGAGGCGACGTCTGTGGGATGATCTCTTACATGAAGAAGTATATCTTTTGGTCGATTTTCGCTATTTTCTTGTGCTTCAATTAACGTTGTATCTCGTATTTGACTAATTTTATCAGTTCGCCCATTGTGACTGTGTATCTATGTGAAGTATTTGTCGAAGGAAGTTTGCAATACATGGGCTAGGACTTCTTACAGGAGAAAATCGAATTGCGGGTCTCAATTTGTCAATATCCATGTCAACTTGTTCATTGGCTTTTTGGGCATCATCGACTGCAATACTCAATTGCAAGATTCCACTCCTCCTAGGAGCCATCATGGCACTCTCGAGGGTTGATCCAATGATCTATTGTGTCTGGGTAGGTTTTCTATGAGATTTTTGAAGATCCCTCTCATTTCACAACTCTTCTCATTTCTTATTCCTTTTATCTCATTCTATTTTTTGAATATCCACTGAAGCCTTATGGATTTGCATTCGATGCACATATTTATCATTTGAATTAGTTATATTTCTCTTGAATTTTGACATTTTTGACTTGCCTATGATTCAACTTCATTTCAAATTTGTCTTTAACTTCAACTTTGAATTATCTCATCCCATAGATTATCCAGCCACTCGATGCTAACCCGACTTACTCGTGGTCGATGGTTTCCATTGTCATTTTTTGTACACTGGTTTCTTTAAAAAGTAATCCCAAGATGCTATGGTATATGTACAGATTTATTATAAGAACGCTTCCCACTCTTCTTGTCTCTTCTGCCAATTGGATTTTGGAGGAGGATTTTTCAAAGGGGGTTGGTACTCAACAATGTCACTGACTCCTTTGTCTAAGAGGAATTTATGCAACAGGGAAGGGACGATGAAAATGAATTTGTTGTGCAATTCTGTATAGATTTTTTTCTTGATGGCTTGAACTCTTTGTCTTCAATTGCTCGATCTTCGATGTAATCTTCCACAATCCTCTCGACCCACTCGTTTATGTTTTTTCTTTCACTGTTTATGATCTTTTTCATCAACTGCTCATCAAAAGTGGGTCTGCACATCATGTTGATTGAGATATGCGAATAATGCTTCTGGAATGGATTCGGGAAATCATTCGTGAGTTTCTAAGAATAATTGAGTGCATGTTTGAATGAGTGTCAGTCGATTTATTCTTGCGTAATTCTTTATTTAATTGATAAATTACACTCCCACCATTCCCGTCTATCTTCCAAAGTTGGCATCTATGTGTGTTTTTGTTGTGCATGCCCGAGTTCAAAACTACTGACAATGAAACCAATGTTGTAGTCTAGGAGAAAGTACGAGAAGGTTTCCAACAAGTCTTTACATAGAGAATTACACACTACAACATTATATATAAGAAAACATAGACATGTAGAAGAGCATATACAAGTGGTGGAGAACCATCAATAGATTTTATTATATATATGTCCAAAAGAACCTCTGTCTTTCCATTACATGATAATGTGTGTGTGTATATATGTGTGTGTGTGTGTGTGTGTGTGTGTGTGTGTGATATAGTTACCATTCAGTTACATTCCTTAACTGTTCGGTCGGTCAACTCTAACTATCTTTTCAACTGACTTCCTAACCGACTACTGCAGTCAACTTGGCTAGTTGACTCCTAGATCTAGTCTATGGGGACGACTACCCCCTACAACACCACATGTCAATTTCATGTTGAACATAGAAGGATTAAAACATCCCCCTTATAATACTGTAGAAAGCACCTTTTGACTCAATAACCTCTCGGAAATCATTACGAATGATCAATATATTAGAGTTGAGCAAAGAGTAAGAAAAAAATGGATCCACCTTTCATTATTTGGTTTCCACGAATACATATTTATTCCTTCTGATTATGAGGGAGGGACTTCCTAGTTTCCAGATCAACGATCTTCATTCCAACATTTGGAACAATTGTCCCACACATGTTGGGATTCACAAGAAAATACTCCTTGGTGAAATATAAACGCATTCAACACCTCAGATTCGATCATGCCATAAACTTGCATAATAATTATAATATAACATAAGGGTTGATAAAAGTATTGGAAACACTCATAGAGTTTTTTTTTTTAAATTCTTCAAACAAAACAAAACATCCAAAAGAATAAATAAATTCTACAACAAAAAGTAATTCACTATGTAAACACACCACACCTAGGAGAGGATGATCCTATAAGGTTATAAGGTTTTGTTTATTGAGCTCCCTGACCTTCTCAACATAGGAATCCTATGTGGCAACAATACAAGCAAAAACATAATTTGCTTGGATGAAAATATCTCTTGGAGTATAGAAAGGATTGGAAATGGTAGTAATGGCACTTCTAATAGAGGCTCCCAATAATACAAATATGAATTCAACACAATGGAGGCACCACGAGCATCACCACTTCACCCTGTTTGAGTCCACCTGGAATGTCTATGGGTTAACATCTATGAAAGTGTTGTAGAGACAAGTATAGAGGGATGTGTCAATTCGTGAGGGAGTGAAGTAGCAATAATTGTAAGTAGGCTAGTACCCACACTTTAAACTTAAAATTGATATAAGCAATGAGAAATTTGATACAAGTTCTGAGGTAGGATATATATATATATATATGAGTTATTTTATGGGTGGGTAAATTTGTGGCCATACCTATTACCATAAAGTCTTCACCCACCTACATGATAGGTAAATTAGCTTCCCATGCTTCGCTTGGAAGTCCACACAAGTGTAAATTCTCTTTACATCTCCAATTGCCATATAATCAACTCCAAACCAAATTTGACTTTTCTAGAGAAGTAAAGGTCATATGATTTTCTCTTCTACACTGGCACATACAAAAAGTCTAAAAACTAGAATCCTTTTGGACTACCCAATGCAATGGCACAATTTATTACTTGTATACCTATATGTGGGTTCAAATCATAATCATAAATAATTACAGTATCAACAACAACCAAATTTATACGAAGACCACAAGAATGAGTTGACAAAAACAAAGTGTGATTTATCCTTATTGAAGCATGCAATATCTATTTGGCATTCTTTCAAAAGCATTGAACCATCCACTCATTCATAGGAGTGTGACCCAAAATCAAAAGTGAGATAGTCCTCCAGAATATCAAGCAGTTTTGTCATCTTATAAATTCTCTTACTCTCCATACACATTGGCCTGGCTATGTGAGACTTGGATGGCATGGTAGTTGATTCTTTTGTCAGATAACAATGATTAGATGCAATCACCATGTATGATATTCATCCTTCTGTGTATCTTAAAGATCGAGCTCCTTAGGTGGCATAATCATGTTCATTTCCGATTCGATTTAAAGTTGCACACCTTTCAACGTTAGCAGATCGCAAGTCGTTCATCCATGGACATGGTTAATACTAACAGTTGATCCCTTTATATAATGTGAGGTGATCATAACGAATACATTATAATTGTGAAATTAATTCAACAATTTCCAACAATATCTCCCCCTAATGTTGGTTGTGGAGCCTGATTATCTTCCCAATTTATAGGTCTTTTACTTTCAACCGTGTTTATACCCCATGAAGTATTTACACCCCAGAAGTATGTACACTCTTCCACGCGGGGGAGTGCAGAGGGGGGGTACCCCCTTTGCGGGGTCCGGGGGGCCTATCCCCCTGACTAGGGGATCTGGGGGCAAGCGGACCCCCAGCGGGGGTTCGGGGGCGAAGCCCCCGAAGAAAAAATTGCCTTGTAAAAGTATATTGTAATTTCATTGTAAATCTGGACCGTTCATTATAAGGTCGCAGATCTAACGGTAGAGATTATGTTAGGGTTTTTTTCCCTAGAATACAACCCTCTTTTATGAGAGAAATGTATTACAGCTATGTATTGTGGTGAATATTGTATTCTGAGAGAGGAGACTGTGAGAGAAAGAAGAGGAAGTTACAACGGGTTTTTCTGTAGGTTGTATCCCTTCATTTGCTGGATAATAATAAAGGAAGGACTTGGCAATTTCTCTGGTAGACGTAGCCCACACTGGGTGAACCACGTAAATCTGTGTCTCTCTTGTATTGTGTGTCTTCTGTGTTTTGTTTCTGCATTTGTTTTATTTTATTGCTCCGCGGTCCTGATTTTCTAACAACTGGCATCAGAGCATAAGGTAACTCGCAGGAAAAGAGGGTTCCTGGTTCGAGTGGGAGCAATGTCGGAAGATGGAAAGTTTAGGGTCGAGA
>ML781899.1:220142-243841 GCA_009831015.1 Picea engelmannii | reverse complement strand
CAATGGTTTTCACAAGACCAGATATTGCACATGCAGTGGGAGTTGTGAGCAGGTATATGAACAATCCAGGTAAAGAACATTGGGAGGCAGTAAAGTGGATTCTCAAGTATTTGAGAGGTACTACTACACATGCATTATGTTTTTGAGGTTCAGACACTTTTCTACAGGGATATGTTGATTCAGATATGGCAGGTGATAAAGATAGCAGGAGGAACATCAAAGGGTATGTTTTTACTATAGGTGGAACATTAGTAAGTTGGATTTCAAAACTGCAAAAGGTTGTTGCACTTTCAACAATAGAGGCAGAGTATGTTGCTGCTACAGAGGCTAGTAAAGAGATGATTTGGTTACAAAGGTTTATGGAGGAATTGGGAAAGAAGAAGGAGAATAGCAGGTTGTACTGTGACAGTCAAAGTGCCATTCACCTTGAAAATAACTTAGCCTTCCATTTGAAGACTAAACATATACAGTTGAGGTACCACTTCATACGATCCACCTTGGAAGATGGACAATTGAAGCGGGAAAAGATACACACTAGCCAGAATCCTGTAGACATGTTAACAAAGGGAGTAACCAGGGAGAAACTGAGTTCTTGCTCAGTGTCAGTTGGTCTTCAAGAATGAAGATGAAGATGAGAAATTTTCCAGGTCCAAGAAGGTTTAGAGTCTAGCATATACAGCAGTGGTGGAGTTGTTGAGGTCAATATCCAAGTGGGAGATTGTTGGTTGTGGAGCTTGATTATCTTCCCGATTTATAGGTCTTTTACTTTCAGGCGTGTTTATACCCCATGAAGTATTTACACCCCAGAAGTGTGTACACTCTTCCATGCGGGGGAGTGCAGAGGGGGGGGTACCCCCTCTGCGGGGTCCGGGGGGCGTATCCCCCCGGCTGGGGGCAAGCGGGCCCCGATGGGGGTTCGGGGGCGAAGCCCCCGAAGTAAAAATTGCCTTGTAAAAGTATATTGTAGTGCCATTGTAAATCTGGACCATTCATTATAAGGTCGTAGATCTAACGGTAGAGATTAGGTTAGGGTTTTTTGCCCTAGAAGGCAACCCTCTTTTATGAGGGAAATGTATTGCGGCTATGTATGGTGGTGAATATTGTATTCTGAGAGAGGAGACTGTGAAAGAAATAAGAGGAAGTTACAACGGGTTTTGTTGTAGGTTGTATCCCTTCATTTGCTGGATAATAATAAAGGAAGGACCTGGCAATTTCTCTGGTGGGCATAGCCCACACTGGGTGAACCACGTAAATCTGTGTCTCTCTTGTATTGTGTGTCTTCTGTGTTTTGTTTCTGCATTTGTTTTATTTTATTACTTCGCGGTCCTGATTTTCTAACACGTAACTATCTCTTATGATCTCTCCATAATATCTCCATGATTTTCTCAACAATATTCATTCCCATATTCACTCAATTCTCTCCATCTCTTGTTCCTACATAGGTTTTCTAGAACAATTATACCACACTACAATAATCATATTATTAATCATTACAAGTAGGAATTATTTCTTCATGTCCATTAAATGAGTATTCTTCATTAAACTGGACTATTTTCCATCATTTCTTTTATCATTCTTTTATCTTCAACTTAGATTTTATTTGGTCTTCTTCATTGGTCTTCTTGTACCTTCAATACAAGAACATTGTTGAATTCCATATAAAAGAGTAGCCATCCACCATAATACATGGGTTTCCAACTGTTGTATCTGTTGGTTCTCTAGGAAACCCTTTCTCGTACATGGTTCATCAACTATTCTTCCATCATGAACATGCATACCTATACCTATTTGTTGGTGCAATTATATGTTTAATATATATATATATATATATATATATATATATATATATATAAGCATTAATTTATCGATCGAAATTCGTAATCAATAAACTTGTTACACTATATGTGTTGGAACATGTGTTCTAACTATGATCAATTGGTATAGTGGAGATTCTAACCAATACTAAACTTGGACTCTTTATTAATCAAACACTAATTACAATCTGCAAAACTACTTGAAAATAATGCGTAAATCACAACAAAACTGAGACCTCTCTATCTTATTCTTCATACACTCTTCAAAATCGATTAATACTAAGCACAAAAGGAAATCTAATACACAACTTGCAACTGTGGAAAACTACTATGTTTCTACAAAAGAAGCAGAAATATTATCAAGACCTTCCATTTATTGGTTCATGTAATACGAAAGATGGTTTCTCGGTTTTCTCCTATATTAACACACTTACAATCCAA
Organism: Picea engelmannii; assembly: GCA_009831015.1. NCBI lineage: Eukaryota > Viridiplantae > Streptophyta > Pinopsida > Pinales > Pinaceae > Picea > Picea engelmannii. The sequence continues at coordinate 241,586 of ML781899.1, read as the reverse complement.
AAGTAAATCTTGTAAAGAAGACACAACTTTCAGAATACAATAAGAGAAATTTCATAAATTCCTGTAACTTACTCTAACGCACAATACTGGTTATAAAACCAAATGAAATAACTAAAAGATCTGGTGCACCACACACTTATCAAACTCACAACAACACGATTAATTCTACAACCTATTCATTTCTTCCATATATGAAGATATAGTCATCACAAAAATTCACTGCGATACTCACACTATATAGATTTGATTTAGGAAATCGAATTAACAACAGATACCAGATGAACAATAAAAAAATACAAGAATAAAAAACTTACATTAACAATTTACAATAAACTTACCAAGCTAGATCGGTGGGCCCTTGTTGAAACCAACAAGGAAGCATTCAAAAACTCACAGGATATAAAACTCTAACGAACACATAAAATAATTGAATTGAAACTTATATTAATCTCCAACAAATGAGTAACAGTCTACAACATATTCATATTTCATTATTGATATGACAAAATAACATTACATATCATCTCTATATCCCCCCAACTACCTACAATCCCTCTTTATAAAAGAGAAACAACCTGATACAATGGAAACTAAAGATAGTTAGGATTCAAACAAATACACCATTCTTATCCAAGTAGATATTCATTACTTCAAAATCGTTGATACTCTGTTTCTTTCATTGAGATGCCTTCGTCCTCATGACATGAAGTGCATGAGGAAGAATGAACTCGTATCGTGAAAATCTATTTGTATCGTGCAAACATGGAACAGTCGATATCGATCCTCAACTGCTTTCTTGAACCCATCGAAAATATTCCACTCAGCTCACAAAATCCGGATTTTCATGAACAAGTACCGGATGCCTATAGGATGTTCTGGTACCAGACGATTGTAGAATAGTCTGGTACAAGAGTCTCAGATGTCTATGTAGACCACCTTGTCTAAGTTGGAGTCTTGTCTTAAAGAGGAGATTCACAACAGGTTAATTAAAGGGATTAGAGCATTAATTCATTGTCTCAAACTATTAATGAAACATACAAATCATAATTGTATGCTCTTTACCTTTATACACACAAGTAAGTGACTAAAAGATTGTAAAGACGTGTATGATGAGTGGATTAATGCGCATACTGGGAAAAATGACCAATAGAAGAGGCAAAATGGTGGCTAAAGGTGACAAAAAAAAAGGCCCAAAATTTCCTCGATGCCTGATCCATTGCATGTCTTCATGCAATCAATAGTCTTCAAAATTTCAAAACTGGTACTATTCCTTCCTTGGTCAAGCACACGTGGCCTAGGCTAAAAGATAAATCCATGAGGCTTCTCCTTTGCTATTCTTCTTAAGCTACTTTTTAAGCACCCTGTTGTAAACTATGCTTTTTTTAGCTTCATTTTCCCACTTTCTACCCAGGTGGAAGGCCTTTTTAAGCTTGACAAAAAGTTTTTCTTTCTTACGCTGCAATTTTGATTTTGAGCTTTCAACAACTCGTTTTCCTTTTTGATATGGTTGTCAAGAATACTATATTCCTCAACTTCATGTTTCAATTTCTCATTCCGCCTCTGAAGCCATTCTATTATAATTATCATTTGTTGCTTCGTCATAATACCAAAGGGGATGGTTTATGCTTGTTTCTTGATGATGCAGGAGCATCGTAAGCAGCCAACCAACTCCAAAGCACGCACCTAACCAAAGGGATAGTTGGACGCGCGGATGGAAAAAGGAGCACTTTTTTATGGAAAATGTTTTGAATTTTGAAAATCGAAGCATTAATGTAATAAGCTAGGAGAGGCGTACTTGCATTTTACCTTGGAAGATATGAACATATCTAGATAGATTACTCTCATCTACTGTATGTATTTAGCATTTAAGTCTGTTAATGTAAAGTAGGTAGATATGAATGTTAGATTAGACAGTTTTAGAAGAGTAGGAGGGAAAATGGATATAGACACCCTCACCCTTGCTTCAATGTATTATTATGACTTTCATTCAGAATTCATAAGCTGGAGGGCTATAACAGAGAGTTGTAGAGAAGAACCCATGTACAGGAGAATTTGAGTTAATATATGAAGCTTTTACTCAACTTTCATGGTGTTGTGATGCTTACTGTTTATGATTGTTGAATGGTAGGGTTACAATTGATTTGTTTCTTTGTTATGCTTTTATTTCAATGCTATAGAAGGTGTGGGATTTCATATTGAATGTATGAAGTCTGAGAGAGGAGAAGAATGAGTTCAATTGTTTCTCTTCCTGAGAATTCCTGCAAGGAGTGCAGTGAAACGTCCGGAAGTGTGCATTGACGAGGGTCTGAGTTTATCTTAGAAAGATTAGGAGAGATATCGTTGTTTTCATATCAGTTTAGAGTGCAGGTGAAGCACATAGTCGTGCAAGGAGTGCGCAGGCTGTTGGGAATCTTAGAACTTATCAACTGAGAGAAGGGTTGAAGGACCACTGTTGCAAAGAGTGCATGGGGTCAAAGATTCAAATAACCAGAAGTTATTTGAAAGTTTTCCGCAAGGAGTGCGAACAGAGACCCATTCGAGGAAGCTTGAGTTATAAGTAAAATCTCAGGAGGGATTTTAGCCTTTGAAGTGCTCAAAGGGAGACAGAGGCTGAAAGCGTTTCATAGAAGCTAAGTTCAGGAGGGAGAACACCGAGTGGTTTGGACAGAAGTCTTGGAGGAGTGCATTTGGTGGTCTGAATTCTCCGTGGAGAACTCACGAAGTCGCGCAAGCCGTAGGATCCAGAGGAGCTGCGAGGTGGTTAAGAGTTGGGTAAATTCACCACCTTGACGTCAAGAATCGACGTGGACCATAGATCGTGGTCTGTCTGAGCTGTCATATCAATTTGGGAATTCGGAACATGTAAGTTCAGAGTGCAGACCAAAACCCTTGATCACTCAAACTCCCGAATCGCGAAAAGGATTGTTCAGGGTGAAATTTCGGTATTTAGGGGTTCGACATATTGGAAGTCTCGATGATAGAGAATCAAGACCCTTGGCATTAAAAATCCCAAAGTTGCAAAGTGCGACATGCATTTAGTGTGAACCATCAGCATCTCTACACTTCAGGGTTCGACATTTGGGGAACCCTGACGACAAGGGACAAGGCGCTTTGCACTGAAAACTCCGAAGTCGCGAAACGCGAAGTATCTTTGGGAGTGGAAGCCTGGTATTTCAGATTTCCAAAGTTCAGGAAGTAGAGGAGGCAGCGACCTTGAAATCATGAGTTTCAGACTCCCGGTTCGCGAAATCCCGAAGAGGGAAAGGAGGATTTCTTGAAAAGTTGAGGGACGATAGCCGTGGGCATCAATCGGGTTTTGGGACTCGAGAGGTAGATTTGCATGAAAAATGCAACTCACGAAATCGTGAAGAGAGAGAAATGCTGAAGAGGTGGGCCCCAAGCCTCGGTCAGAGAGGATGTGCGGCGGAAGTTAAAGGAGGGATCAAGCTTCGGCGAAATTCCTGAAATGCTTTGATCTCGCATTCCATGGGACGTTGATCCCATTTCAACATTCCAGAATTTCAGAGTTTGGAAATCACACGGGAAGAGGAAAGGTTGTTGGTTGTTCGCTTGAAGTCCCGAAAGTCGAAGCCCTTTGTAGCTTAAACAGAGGGTTTGATTACCCGTGGTGTGGTTGTGGTGAATATCTTGTGCGGATCTTGGCCCGAGGGCAGGGGGTCTGCATCAGTGTGGTATCAGAGCTTAGAACAATTTCTTTGCTTTTTGTAGCAGAGAGAAAATGGAAAATTTTCATCCATGCCCCCGAGAAGAAGAGATAGGCCAATGCCTGATCCGGTAGTGGAAAGAGAAATGCGCGAGTTACGTGCCAGGCTTGATGCTATGGAGACAACACATAGGCGCATAGTCTATGCTGGAGATATCAGCGAGGATGAAAGTGAAAATGAATCTGGAAATGAAGGAGAAGTAGTCGCAGTCGAAGATGCTACAGATGAACTCATATTCAGGGTTTTTGCGAGGATAGGTGCCAGAGAAAAAATGGACATTCTAGTGTACGAAGAAAACTTAGACGTTGAAGAACTTTTAGACTGGATTAGATCTCTTGACAGATACTTCGACTATAAGGATGTTGAGGAAGACAAGAAAGTCAAACATGCCGTTACTAGACTTAAAGGGCATGCAACATTGTGGTGGGATGAACTGCAGGCTGATAGACGCTACAAGGGAAAGCAGAAAATCAAAAGCTGGGATAGAATGGTTGCAAAGATGAAAGCCAAATTTATACCCAAGGACTATCAAATCACTATGTTTCAGAGGATGTGGAATTTGAGATAGAAGCTGACGTCAGTGAAGGAATACACTGAAGAATTCTACAGGATAAACATCAGAGCAGGTCATCGAGAAAGCGATGATGAAAAAGTTGCCAGGTACATGAATGGTCTGTGATACGACATTCAAGATTATTTGAGCATGATGACCATCCGAAATGTGGAAGATGCTTATCAGATAGCTCTGAAAGATGAAGAGAAGATGAGCCGAAAGCAAGGTCAAAGAGGCTAAGATAGAAGTCAAGCCAGAGGCAAAATAGTTTCCCAAGATGGGACTCAGAAACCTAAAGAAGAGGGGAAGAAACCTCAAACTCAACCTGAGAGGGGAGGAAGCTCATAGGGAAGGCAGTATTATGATAGAAATACTTTTCCTCGAACCAGAGGAAGAGGAAGAGGCAGAGGAGGTGAGATGAAATTCTTTGTCTGTGGAAAAATCGGACATAAATCCTACGAGTGTCCAGATAGGAAGAAAGATGGTGGTGAAACTCACATTGTCGAAGCTCAAGGATGGAATGTTGAGGCAGAAGATGCTGAGGGTGGAAGATCCTTGATGATGAGGAAAGTTCTCTTGAAGTCGGAGAAGGAAGCAAAGAACCCAACCCAAAGAAATAGTTTGTTTCATACTGCTTGCAAAACTAAGGATAGGGTATGCAATGTCATAGTGGACAACGGTAGCATAGACAATCTCGTATCTATAGAGATGGTAGAAAAGATGGAGCTGGAGACTGTTGCACATCCAATCCCATACAAAGTTTCATGGCTACAAAAAGGATATCAGGTAAATGTCACTAAACAGTGTTTAGTTGAATTTAAAATACGGGGATATAAGGATGAAATATTATGTGATGTCATTCCCATGGATGTTTGTCATCTATTGTTGGGTAGACCATGGAAATATGATAGAAACATGGTTCATGATGGGAGAAAGATAACATACACCCTGGAGAAAAATGGTAGGACTCACATGTTGCTGTCGATTAAGGATAAAGAGGTGAAAACAGAGCCGAGAAACACTATACTTCTCATGAGTGGGAAGGAAATTCTTAACGAGGTTAAGAAGAAGGAAGACACACAATTTGTTGCGGTCAGGAAGCCCATAATTGTTTTGACTAGTACAAGGATAGATGATTTACCAGAAGAAATCCAGGAGTTGTTGGGAGAGTTTATTGATATAGTAGTGGACGAACTACCTTGTTCATTGCCACCTATCAGAAGTATAGGTCATCATATCGATCTCATACCTGGAGCCAATTTTCCGAACAAAGCAGCATATTGGTTGACACCATAGGAAAATGAAGAAGTTAAGAGACAGGTCCATGACTTAATGGACAAAGGACTGATTCGAGAAAGCTTGAGTCCATGCGTTGTTCCGATAGTGCTCAGCCCAAAGAAAGATGGACGCTGGAGAATGTGTATAGACTCAAGGGCAATCAATAATATTACTATCAGATACAGATTTCAATTGCCAAGGATGGACGATTTGATGGATTGTTTGAGTGGAGCAAAGTTTTTTTCAAAGATTGATTTGAAAAGCGGGTATCATCAGATTCGAGTGAGAGAAGGTGATGAATGGAAGACAACATTCAAGAGAAATGAGGGGCTATATGAATGGCTTTTCATGCCATTTGGCTTAACGAATGCGCCCAATACTTTCATGAGGTTGATGAATGAAGTCCTGAAGGATTTCATAGGGAAATTCATCATTGTGTATCTTGATGATATATTAATTTTCAGCAAGACAGAAGCAGAACACTTGAAGCATTTAGTTGCAGTGATGAGGAGATTACAGCAAGAGAAATTGTTGATTAATATGAATAAATCATCATTTATGAGGACAAAACTCATTTATTTGGGTTTTGTTATCTCTGCGAATGAACTGAAAATGGATCCGAAAAAAGATAAAGGCAATTAAGAATTGGCCATCACCGAAGAGTGTGTTTGAAGTTCGAAGCTTCCATGGTTTGACTAGCTTCTACAGAAAATTAATCCGAAACTTCAGTGGAATTAGCGCACCAATGATGGATACGGTGAAGAAAAGACATAAATGTTTTCACTGGACGGAGGAAGTAGAAAAGAGTTTCAATCTGCTGAAGAAGAAGATCACTGAGCAACCAATTCTGGTTTTTCCAGATTTTAGCAAGACATTCCAGGTCAGGTGTGACGTGAGTGGATTTGCAATTGGAGCGGTCTTCAGCCAAGATGACAGGTCGATCACATATTTCAGCGAAAAACTGAATGAGGCAAAGATTAAGTACTCCACATATGACAAGGAATTCTATGCAGTCATACAAGCACTAAAGAAATGGAGACACTATTTGGTTCCCAAGGAGTTTGTTTTGTACAACGATAATCACGCTTTGCAATTCGTGACTCAACAGGAGAAGTTGAACCAAAAACATGTTAAATGGGTTGAATACATGCAAAATTTTACTTTTGTAACTAAGCATATTTTTGGAACTGCTAACAAAGTTGTTGATGCTTTGAGCAGGAAATTTTTGCTTATGCAGGAATTCAACGTCAAGACTTTGGGTTTTGATAACGTCAAAGAGATGTATAGGGATGATCCAGATTTTAAAGAGGCATATGAGGCACCTGAGAATCCAATTCTCAGGGATAGAAGTCAATGGACTGAATACATGATCCAGGCTGGATTATTATTCAAGGGAAATCAACTATGTATTCCAAAATGCTCCATGAGGGAGAATTTGCTGAAGGAAAAACACAGTGGAGGATTGGTCGGATATTTCGGTCATGACAAGACATTCTCAAAGTTGAATGGCTCATATTATTGGCCAGGAATGAGGACAGATGTTAAGAAATTTGTGGACAGGTGCAGAATTTGCCAGTACATGAAGGGAAAGAGGCAGAACGCAGGGTTATACCAACCATTGCCAATACCTAAAAGGCCGTGGGATGCAGTGAGCATGGATTTCATATTGGGACTACCAAGAAAACAAAGAGGATGCGATTCAATCTTTGTGGTACTTGACAGATTTTCAAAAATGTCACATTTTATACCATGCCAGAAAACTAGTGACACAACTCATATTGCGAACCTGTTTTTCAAGGAAGTTGTTAGACTTCACGGCTTGCCAAAGAGTATCGTGTTGGATCGAGATACCAAGTTCATAGGGCATTTCTGGAGGACCTTATGGAAGAAGTTTGGGACAATTCTATCTTTTAGTTCAGCATATCATCCTCAGATGGATGGACAGACAGAAGTCGTGAACAAAAGTTTGGGAGATTTGTTGAGAAGCCTAGTGATTGAACACCATAGTCAGTGGGATCACATTCTGCCGCAAAAGGAATTCACTTACAACGATTCACTTAATAGAAGCACAGGGCAGAGTCCATTCTATATTGTATATGGAATGCAACCAAGAGGAGTTTCTGAATTAAAAGATGCAGAACAAGATGAATTCATGAGTGCTAGTGCAGAGAACTTTGCAGAAGGAATGAAGGAACTTCACAGCCGAATCAAGGAGTGATTGCAGAGTTCAAGTCAAGAATACAAGCGGAGTGCTAATCAACATAGGCAAGAACTTCAATTTGAATTTGGCAATCTGGTTCTTGCGCATTTGAGGAAGGAAAGGTTCCCAAGGGGAACATATAATAAACTAAAGGTGAAAAAGATTGGACCATGCAGGGTCATAAGAAAATTTGGGGCAAATGCGTATGAGATTGAATTACTTGATGGGGTCAGAATCTCACCGATATTCAATGTTGCGGATTTGTACCCTTACAGAGCTGAAGAAGCATGAGCAGAAGATGAGGAAGAAGAAGTTCAATGGACAAAACAAATGCTTGTAGCTGAAAAGCCGCAGATGGAAAGCATAATTGACAAGAGGATTAACAAAAAAACTAGGAGAAAGGAGTATTTTGAATACTTGGTCAAGTGGAAGGGACATCCAGTTGAAGATGCCAATTGGGAGGATGAAGCAACAATTCAAAAGCATGGACAGACCGTGTAGGATCTCATGAACAAGAGTTCATGAAAATTTTCAAGCAAGGGAGTATGATGCAGGAGCATCGTTAGCAGCCGGCCAACGTCGAAGCACACACCTAACCAAAGGGATAGTTGGATGTGCGGATGGAAAAAGGAGCATGTTTTTTATGGAAAATGTTTTGAATTTTGAAAATTGAAGCATTAATGTAATAAGCTAGGAGAGGCGTACTTGCATTTATACCTTGGAAGATATGAACAGATCTAGAGAGATTACTCTCATCTACCAGATGTATTTAGCATTTAAGTCTGTTAATGTAAAGTAGGTAGATATGAATGTTAGATTAGACAATTTTAGAAGAGTAGGAGGGAAAATGGATATAAACATTCTCACCCTTGCTTCAATGTATTATTATGATTTTCATTCATAATTCATAAGCTGGAGAGCTATAGCAGAGAGTTGTAGAGAAGAACCCATGTACAGGAGCATTTGAGTTAATACATGAAGCTTTGACTAAACTTTCATGGTGTTGTGATGTTTACTGTTTATGATTGTTGAATGGTAGGGTTACAGTTGATTTGTTTCTCTGTTACGCTTTTATTTCAATGCTATAGCAGGTGTGGGATTTTATGTTGAATGTATGAAGTCTGAGAGAGGAGAGGAATGAGTTCAATTGTTTCTCTTCCTGAGAATTCCTGCAAGGAGTGCAGTGAAACGTCCACAAGGTGTGCATTGACGAGGGTCTGATTTTATATCAAAAATCTCAAGAGAGATATCATTGTTTTCATATCAGTTCAGAGTGCAGGTGAAGCACATAGCCGTGCAAGGAGTGTGCAGGCTATTGGGAATCTTAGAACTTATCAACTGAGAGAAGGTTTGAAGGACCACTATTGCAAAGAGTGCATAGGGTCAAAGATTCAAATAACCAGAAGTTATTTGAAAGTTTGCCGCAAGGAGTGCGAGCAGAGACCCATTCGAGGAAGCTTGAGATATAAGTAAAAGATCAGGAGGGATTTTAGACTTTGAAGTGCTCAAAGGGAGACATAGGTCGAAAGTGTTTCATAAAAGCTAAGTTCAAGAGGGAGAATGCTGAGTCGTTTGGAAAAAAGTCCCGGAGGAGTTCATCTGGTGGTCTGAATTCTCCATGGAGAACTCATGAAGTCGCGCAACCTGTAGGATCCAGAGGATCCACGAGGTGGTTAAGAGTTGGGTGAATTCACCACCTTGATGTCAAGAATAGACGTGGACCATAGATCGCGGTCTGTCTGAGCCATCAGATCAATTCGAGAATTCGGAACTCGTAAGTTCAGAGTGCAGACCAAAACCCTTGGTCACTCAAACTCCCAAATCGCAAAAAGGATTTCTCAGGGCGAAATTTTGGTATTTCGGGGTTCGGCATACCGAAAGTCTCGACGACAGAGAATTGAGACCCTTGGCATTGAAAATCCCAAAGTTGCGAAGCACGACATGCCTTTAGTGTGAACCATCGACATCTCAACACTTCGGGTTCGGCATTTCGGGAACCCTGACGACAAGGGACGGGGTGCTTTGCACTGAAAACTATGAAGTCGTAAAACACGAAGTATCTTTGGGATTGGAAGCCTGGTATTTCGGCTTTTCAGAGTTCAGGAAGTAGAGGAAGCAGTGACCTTGGAATCGTGAGTCTCAGACTCCTGGTTCGCGAAATCCCGAAGAGGGAAAGGAGGATTTCCAGAAAAGTCAAGGGACGATAGCCATGGGCATCGATCGAGTTTCAGGGTTTCGGGACTAGAGAGGTAGAGTTGCATGAACAATGCGACTCCCGAAATTGTGAAGAGAGCAAAACACCGAAAAGGTGGGCCCCAAGCCTCGGTCAGAAAGGACGTGTGGCAGAAGTTAAAGGAGGGATCAAGCTTCGATGAAATTCCCAAAAGGATTTGATCTCACATTCCATGGGACGTTGAGCCCATTTCGGCATTCCAAAATTTTGGAGTTCATAAATCACATGGGAAGAGGAACGGTTGTTGGTTGTTCACTCAAAGTCCTGAAAGTTGAAGCCCTTTGTAGCTTAAACAGAGGGTTTGATTAACCCATGGCATGGTTGTGGTGAAGATCCTGTGCAGATCTCGGCCCGAGGGCAGGGGGTCTGCATCACTTGACTTCTCTCTCACGTTTACATTTCACCACTAAAATTTTCAAAGTCTCTTTAGTGAGTTATTTTGTCCCATTGCTCTCCTCAATATGTTCATCCTCCACCTCTTGTGAAGTGGAAATATCAATCAGCTCCTTCGGTTAAGACTCAAATCAAGGAGCCTTCTTTTTCTCAGCCATACTTTTGTTGATTCTCCGAGTAGTTTTTGGAATAACCTATTGATTAGAGGCAAATTTTTGTTCAGATTCTCCTATGGTATTAGTGACAGGGGTGTCTAGAAGAGACACATCATTTTCATCCTCAAATAATCGTCGCTTCTTCTTTTTTATTTGTTTCACCATAGACTCAGATGCAAGTACCATACTTTGTTTCTCCTTTACCATTTTTACTTTTCTCTTAGTAGATTGTCCTGTGCTGCCTAATTCAAGAGTACTAGTATTCTTCTTATCTTTAACCCTCAATTCAGGGGTCTTCTCCAATTCTGCATTCTCCTCCTAGTGTGACTCATCAACCATTTTTAGAATACAGACCTCTTCTTCTTTTTCATTTGTTTCATTGTCATACTTCTTCCTCTTCCTTTCACTACTCTTTGTCTTCTTACTAAGTTTATCCTCCCACATCATTTTCTTCAGAATTTGAGGTATTTCCCAGATTTCTCTTATGTGGTTCGGTCGTGGCCAATGTTTTCCCCTTTTTCTTTGTCGCCACTTCTTTGGAAAAAATTTGAGTCAAAAACTGCTTCCAACTAGTATTTTTCTTTTTTAACTCATGCCTGACTAACATTTTAATTATTCCATGATGACATAGACTTCTTTCAGGCTTCTTGGAGGTATATATCATTCCTCTAGCCATTTTACCCAAGCTCATTCATAGAAAATATGGAAAATTAATTTGAAAACCATCTTCAAAATGTAATAATAACCTTAGATGATATAAAAATGTAACCCCATACCTACCTTCACATGTAAAGAAATTATGTAGACTGATTAACATGTCCCACCATTCACATATGATCCAACTATGAGGAATACCCTTTTTCCAATCAGGGTCTGGATTTTCTGGTGTCAATAATCATTGACAAAGTTTGTTGATTGACATACCCTTAAAGTATTTTTCTCCTTTCATTAGTAAGTCTGTGGCTTCAACTATAATGGATTCAGTGACCTGTATCTCTATTTCACCCAATCGAGTCATCATTCCATCATAAGTTTCTGCAAACTCTTTAGCTACCCTGTCATTATATCCATGGAATTTCTCTAAAAAAGATACCCATCCGACCCTTTTGAATTTGTCTCTGCATGTTTTATATTCAGTTGTTTTCCTAAATAGTTGGAATATTCACTCGTGGTGATCAACCCCCATGCCTACTTTGAAAGGTATTCTTAGGCTTGACACAAGGAAAATCGTAGATGAAAAACAAGGAATTTACAATTGGAAAAAGAGTAGCAGGAGTGATTTGGTGAGGGTAGGCGTAGTTTAATTCATCAGTAGAACTGAGTGAGAAGAAAAATAGTAATATAATACTATATATATTACGCTCATATGAATGGATACGCCATTCAGAGGAGCATATATTCATTAATTGTAATGGTAAAACAATTATCTTTGATTATGATGTCAAGGGAAACTGTTTCATTTGAATCAGGATAATTCAAATGAGCCACATTCAAGCCAGTTCTAGTAATGATGGGATGTTTTAATAATTATGTGAAATTCCCAAGACGTCTAATGAGACACGTTATGCATCAGAGGGGATAGGTGGTATGCGTATCATATGAGACTATGATGAGTAACAAATGACTTGTTTATGGAATGATAGTGATGTACTTTAGTAGTGGGTATAATGGTTTAAAATGGAATGTGCATACAAGGACAAAGAGCCAGTCAACACATGATTTAAATGATAATTAATAGAAAGAATATAGTAAATTTTTTTGTACCTCCACTTAACTGAAGTGACCTTTTACCAATGATGATTAGATTGAATGCAGGACAATGGTAATGTTGCTCCCTTAGCTATTCATACCCGTACCAGATCATACATGTAGGTTCTTTTACTGGAATACGACATTAATGTACTAGATTCATTGACTGGTACGAGATCATATCTGCAAGTTCTTTTACTTGAATATGACATTGAAGTACCAGATTCATTGACTGGTACCAGATCATATAATCAGAGTGCCAAATGTGTTTAAGTACCTGATATAAAGACTGGGTTGCTAGATCCTTTATAGGATTGAGACATATCAGGATTTAAATGTCTGGTGAGGTTGCCCGAAGAATATTTGTTGAAGTATTGTTCTTAAAAACTGGAAGCAACACACTTTGATAGGAAATTTTAAATTGCAGTGGAAGTAATAAACATGTAGAACAAAATTCAAAATTTGGGTGCCAAGTTCTGTAATGAGAAAGTAACCATAATTGGGTAGCCTCTTACTGATGAGATGCAAACACCTTCTCTTTTGGAACCATTCCCACCACCAAACCATTATGCTAACATTGTCTATTGTATTAGCACACATAACCTAACTACTACTATCCCATAGATTTTTCTCGAGCCCGGGCCAGTTCCTGCTCATCGGGGTTTTCAATTTTAAGTAGTATGAAAAACTTAAAGAAAACTCCATTCATTGTCCCATGTATTTTCCTCGATCCCAGGATAGTTCATGCTCGCTAGTGTTTTCAATTTTTAAGGAGTCTGGAAAACTTAAAGAAAACTCCATTCACTATCCCGTGGATTTTTCTCGAGCCCAGGCTAGTTCCTGCTCGCCTATGTTTTCAATTTTAAGGAGTCTAAAAAACTTAAAGAAAACCCCATTAGGATCCTTTCCATAAATCATCTTCCATGGATGGATAAAGGGATAAAATTACATCTGGTAGATGTCCTTCTTATGGCTTATCTTTAGGGAAGGAACACGATCAACTCAATTTCATTAGTCACACAAAAATATCTATTTACATATATACACATATGTACACCTTAAGCATAATGAAAAGAAACTTACAGTTGTGGATTGGCAGGAGGAGCAACCCCCTCACTTATCAATTACATTTCATATTTTTGAAGAACATCCTTGATAAAATCCTCCTTAGATAAGGGTTTATGATAAACTTTTAACTGATGCCCATTTACCACAAAGGAGGTTTGATATGCATCAATAGTTTTTATTTTAACCAAACCATTATCATAAATTGTATCCACTTCATAAGGTCCCAACCATCATTCTGATAGTTTTTCTTGAAAATTTTTAAATCTACTATCACAAGGCATAGTCACCTGGCTGAAAGGACTTTTTCTTAATAACTTTGTCATGCCATTTATCTCTTTGATCTTGAATGAGTGTGGTACTCTGCAGAGCATCTTTATTTATCTCATCAAGTTCATTCAACTGCATTACCTTTTGTTTATGCACCTCATCTAGGTTCATTCCCAATTGCATGATTGTTCTAAAGGTCTTTTCTTGAAATTCTATGGGAAGCAAAACCCGCTTCCCATACACCAATTCATAAGGGGTATGACCTGTTGTATTTCTCTAGGCTATTTGGTAGGCCAAAAAGGATTCAAGAAACCAATTATCCCATTGTTTATGGTGAAGCTAAACTATGTTTGTGAGAATGGATTATATCACCTTATTAGTAGACTCCACCTGTCCATTTGCTTGGGAGTGGTAGGGTGTAGATTGTTGGTGCTTGATCTGATATTGTTCTGTGATCGATTTGACCAAATTGGAAGTTTACTAACTCCTCTAATTTGTTACTATCTCTCTAGGTACACCAAAATGGGTAATTATCTCTTCAAATAGAAAAACAACAACAAGCGCATTAGCATAATATACTGAATTAGTCTCTACCCATTTCGTCACATAATTTGTACAAAACAATATGTACCTTTTCTTTTTATACATAGGGGAGATTGGCCCTAGCTAATATAATGCACACTTTTCAAAAGGTTCGATTAATACCTGTGTTTGAAGTGGCATTTCATCGACTGAAATTTTCTTTCCCATCCTTTGACAATCATCACAATTGGTCACGTATTTCTTTGCATCTTTAAAAATGGTTGGCCAGTAATAACCTAATTGTAATAATTTATATGCGGTCCTTTTATCAACAAAATTACCACCACATGGCTCATTGTGGAAGGCTCTTAGAATGCCATGCATCTCATCTTCCCGCACACATCTTCTAATCATCAATTTGGGTCCAGTGCGGTACAAACAATCATCATGCCAGATGTAATTGGCACTTAATAGTATAATTTTCGGCTTCTCTCATGCGGACAAATTTTGAGGTAATTTTCTTGTTACTAGAGAATTGGATACATCTGCAAACCAAGGAACATAAGTATAAATAGAAAACAAGTTTTCATCAGGAAAATTATCATCAACTGGTGCATTATTGCCTATATGAATGAGTCTAGACAAAAAATCAGCAACAAGATTCTCTCTCATGGGCCTATCTAGGATAGTAATATTGAATTCTTGTATTAGTAGAAACCATATGTTAAATTGAGCATTCATAACAGGTTTATTCATTAGAAATCTAATAGCCGAGTGATCAATGTGTAAAAAGACTTCATATCCAGTTATATAATGTCTAAATTTATTGAAGGCATAAACTACTGCTAAGAATTATTTTTTGCTTATAGTGTAGTTTAGCTCGGTAGGAGAAAGGTTTTTAATGAAAAAATAGATAGCATATGAGACTTGATTTTCTCTTTGGGAAAAACAACCCCTAGAGTTACATCTTAGGCATCCGTACAAATATGGAAGGGAAAGGACCAATTTATCCCTCTCAAAATAGGAGCAGTGTAAAGTTTTTGTTTTAACATCTCAAAATCAACGTGACATTAAGAATCACAATGGAATTCAACATCCTTGGCTAACAATTTGAACATTGGGGCAACGGTCTTACGAAATTTTCAATGAATCTTCTATAATATCTAGCATGCCCTAAGAAGCTTCTAACCTCTTTTTGGGAACCAGGGGTTCTAATTCGAGAAATAATTTCAATCTTAGAAGGATCCACATGTATCTCGATGCTATAAATATGATGGCCTAACACAATCCCCTCAGTGAGCATCATTCAAAAATTGTCATGTCTAAGGGAAAGGTTGGTCTCTCTACACCTAATCGATACTTTCTCTAGGTTGTATAAGGCTTGTTGGAAATCGTCCCCATATACTGTGAAGTCATCCATATAGACTTCCACATAGTCATGGGTCAAGTCAGAAAATATGGTGAGGACAACCCTTTGAAAGGTGTCGGGGGCATTACATAAACCAAAGGGAAGGACCCTATAAGCATAAGTACCTAAAGGGAAAGTAAATGTGGTCTTCTCCTGATCCTCTGGTGCAATTTGGATCTAGTTATAACAACTTAACCCATCAAAGAAGGAAAAGTATCTCTTTCGAGACAAGGTGTCTAACACTTGATCTATGAAAGGTAAGGGAAAATAGTCCCTAAAGGTATCCTTATTCAGCTCTCTAAAGTCCACACAAATTCTCCACTTGCCATTATTCTTAGGAACAATGACTAGAGATACCCACTTACTATATGAGATGGGATAAATAAAATTGACATGTAGGAGCTTTTGGAGCTCTTCTTTCACTATATCCTTCAAGGATGGAATCATCCTTCATTGAGGTTGTATAACAGGTCTAATTTGGTCATTGGTGTAAATGTCGTGCATACAAGTATCCGGGTGAATCCCTTTCATGTCGAAGTAGTCCCATGCAAAAGCACTGGATTGTCCTTGAATCATTTGAATCAATTGTTTTTGTTGTTCAAATTCCAAGCTAGAGTTGATGTATAAACACTTTCCAGGGATAATTTCAACAAATTGAACATGTGACTTCCTACCTTCATTTATTTCTGAAATGGTTAACAATGTGGCGGTGGAAGAATGACAAATTTTATGGAATTCAGAACTGAAAATGTGTGTGTATTCCTGAAAATATTTTGGATATTTAACGCATTTTGTTGCAACTAAAAATTGGTTCAATACTTGATCTTTAGATTTTTCTTGAAAACACCTTAGATGTTCAATTGTTAAAAAAAGGTTGAGCACATTCCTCCTCCCCATATGGGTTTTCTAACCACAAAGGAACTTCAGTAGATGGTTGGGCAAGAGGAAAGAGAATAATTTTTTGACTTTGAGACCCATTGGAAATTGTCATTTCTCCAGACTGAAAACCAATGAATGCATTAGCAGTGGCCAACCACAGTCGTCCAAGTACAATTTGATGCCTAGTTTTAGTATATTTTGGATGGCTCACTAAAAAGTATACATGATGCTCTCAGGAAGCTAGGGTAACTGTTACATCATCTAGACTTCCAACTGGTCTAATGACTGATTTATATTCTAATTCCAATAGGGTGTGTGTTGGCCTAAAGTGATTTAGTTGCATATTTTTCATGGTATCCACAAGCATAACATTTATTGTTGCTCCTATATCAACAAGTGTATATGGTAAATAAATCCCATTGGTTTTTATGGTTACCACTAGGTTCCCTGGATCATTGTATTTAGATGGAATTTCTGATATAATTTCTGACAATTGTCCAACTACTTGTATGATAGGAGGTTCTTTCCTTTTTCTTCCAAGATTTTGATGCAAAGGTCCCTTACAATTTTATCATAAATGGGAATGTCCTTAATAGCTTGTAGCAAGGAAATATTTACACATATGTTTCTCAATTCATCTTCTAAATCATGTCCTTAAGTCACCTCAAGTTTATTTATAAGCAACCTTTTTGGATAGGGTGGATGGTTAATTTCCTGAGGTGTAATGATCCCAATCCATTATGCAAGGATCATCACGGTTTTGGTGTCTTTTTATAACTTTTCTGGTTCTGGCATTTCGTCAAACACTTTGTTGTCCTACTTGTTCACTGTGTTCACTTGTTGAATGGCCTCTTGATTTCAGCCTTAGGGTTTATTGATGTGTTTATATGTGTGTATGCAGAAAATAACAGAAAGAGACAACCATGGAACATACCTCAACAATATGCAATATGATAGACAAGCCAAAACATCTCAAATATGCTTTAATTCATAAGATAGAAGAACCTGCTACAATGGAGATGTCAATCTGGAATGATCAACAGATGGCTATGAAAATAGATAATAGAGTTGCTACAAAAAGCTCTCGATAATACAAAATAAGCCTCCAAAGGTTGGATAAGAAATGAAGACCAATGCCACATCCTGCTGGATAGCTGAAGCTCCTTAACAATTCAGTCCTGGTGCCAAAGATGTCCAATCACCTCAAGAAAGATGCCAAACAGTAGACCGGGTGATGGCAAGAACAACCCAGGTGCTCGAATCTCCAAGATCCCTCTCAAATCCTGTAGATCAAAACTCCTCCACTGAATGGTGCGCCCCACTGGATGACTGAAACCCTAATAATTCGGCCTCTCTCCTAGAGACCTCCAACAACTCCACCAATCCACTAGAATGATAGATCGGGGCATGGCAGTGAATACCTAAGTGCTCAAATCATCAAAATACCTGCTAGATCCTTAGATCTATCTACCCTCCAAATAATGGTGCACCCCCCCTCTTGGGAAATCGTCCCACTGTCAATACAAATAATCCTACCACTGAAATGCCTCCAGAAACCCCCAAGAATGATGTTAGGACACCTGCAAGGAAAAATCAATACCTGGAATTATCGAAATCACTTCTCCTCAGCTAGGACGAATCCTCCCTCGATGAATGGTGCGCCCCTCTTGTTGGAAACCCTCAACTAGTGCACCCTCTCTCTATCTACACATGCAACTGATGTAGAATCCTCCTGCAACTGAGTAGATCTGGAACTAGAATGGTGTGGGAGAGTATTGCATCCCCGAGACCAAGCTTGGGACAAGATAGGTGGAATCTTTCACCACCAAATCATCCTCTAGGGTTTGTTATGTCAAAACCCTCAAACCCCCCAATGATGGGCTCATTAGCTAAAATCCAGATATCAAAATAAGATTATACATGAATCCTGAGAAGAGGCCCTTGCATTTCCTTTATACGTTTTGGTTCACCTTGTCCCTCCAAAGTGAATTTCATTTTATTAATATTTAATCAATTAATTAAATCACTTTAATTAATTAATTAACCTTTTTACCTTTGAAAAGCGCCTTATCTCTCCTTGTGGCTTCCCTGGCCACTGAAAGTCACTTCTAGCCATCCCATCCTGTAGTGTTGCTTCCCTGGCCACTTACCACCGGACCTGTTGTCCAGAAACTATATCAGTGAAGACACCTCTGTGGAAGAAGTACCTGTCCAAACATCTCCATGCCCTATCATGATGATCAAGTGGAAGAAAAGGTCTCGCCCCATAGGACAAGTACCTGTAGACCCACTCCAACCCAACTCAAGGTGGAGTGTGTGGCTCTCTGGTGCAACCTAGGTCAACCTAAATATCGTGCTAACAAAATGGACTCCTGGGTCCCATGGAAAACTTGGAAGTTTATCACTTCCAATATCCTCTAACTGCTCTTGTGTGAGATTGATCACTGTCAGAAGCCCTATGTGCTCATATGCTACCACCTGACCCATGATGCTCTCTCTCACATACCAAGTCTCAACTGGCTTCCTATGACGATCCCTCTCTCTTTGGTTGGATGCTGTAAAGGTACTCATGTCAGGTGGCCTTAGCCTAGGCACTCTCCATGCTCTCAGCCACTGTCTATCTCTCCTCATGCGACTGTTGATCTGGTGAAGGTGCTCAATCATAACTATGGGCTGCTACAAAAGAGTGAAATAAGCATACTCCCCTAAGTGTGTCTCCTCCCTGCAATCCCATACATCTTTCTGAACCTGAATGTATATCTCGGCATGTCTTTGTGCACTGTCACTCCTTACTATATGCCCCTGCATACTCACGTCATCTCTGGCATACTACTGCTGCATTCTAGATCCTGGGCATAATGTTGGATCAACCTCTCTCGGAGCACAAAGGGAAGTGTCCTCCATCAACTGGTGCTCCTCTGCTAGATCATCAACATCCTCCATCAACGTGACTGACTGATACATATTAGTGTCCACTAAGACAGATGAAGTGGGTCTCTGACGAATCTCCTCACGCGACTCATATGATCTAGACTTTAATTCTTGAAGGGTTGTCCGTGTGCCTCTCAAGAATCCTTGAGTGCTCTCCAACTCTTGAGTGAGTCGGTCCATCTCCAGCTCCTACTCCCTCAAAGCCTCATGATACATATCACCAATCCTCAATACGTAGTCCTGGTCAATCAACAACTATTGGTGATCGGTCCTCATCATAGATACTCTCTCCCTGAGAGTATGAAAATCATCAGTGGCAAATCCCTCTTGTGGACTACCATGTACCAATGATACTCTCCAGCGGTAATCTGCCATCACTGCATGCATGTCATCAATAAGTCTAGTGGTTGTCGTGACCATAGCCTCACTAACTCTCAATTGTGTTGTTGAGTGGTGTGACCCCTGATCACAGTCATTCTAAGGTGCCACCTCATACCCCTCACTGCTAGTGTCAACTCTGGAATCCCCAAAAACACTCTCTGCATAAGATAACATGCTAAACTGTCCACTGTCTACTGTGCTGCTAGGTACTCCTATATGCCACTGCACCCCATCACTAGATGTTATCTCCCCCTGAATCACACTGTATCCTGTATGAGCAGCTGTATCCTCCTGTGCACTCAACCTGCTACTATCAATTGCACCTAGATCCCATATGGATGGATTCAGACACGTGCTATGATCATCATGACGGCTAAAGAGTGCATCCTCATCACTATAGGCTGATCCTGGAAGTAAGTGCTCCATCAACCTGTCATTCTCCACCAGTTTCTCAATTAATGGAGTCTCCAAAATCTGTGACTCATTCTCCTCATGTTGATCCGTATGTGTAGGGTCAACTGTATGTACGTCTTGTACCTCCTCTTGGATCTGTGGGTCTACATGTCCATGGTGTTCAACCCTCACACTAGGCTCATCCATCATACTTGAAGTGCCACTGATCTCCTCATGTGACGTGGCTATCATGGGTGTCTGACTAGGTGACAGATGTGTCACGACCCCCATAGGAAGCTCATCATCTCTAGGTGCCAACACGTGTGACTCCTCACTAGTGTCACCACTTTGTTGAGATGTAAAGACATCAATGGTATGTGATATGTATACTGATACACTGGTGCTATCATCCTGTCCATCCAACTACCTATCCACTACACAAGGGTCATCATCCTCCTCAAGCGTGCAAGCATCCATAGCCTGTGTGCAAGAGTCATCATCGATATCCTCTAAGGTAGAGTCACTATCACTAGCCTCTATGCAAGAGTCACTGTCATCATCAGACTGCTCCAAATCCTCATCGTCACTATCATAGTGTACCTTAATGATATGCTTCTTACCCTTACCCCTACACAAATGATATGGTTCCCAAGGCACCTTACAACTATAGCAAAGATGCATTCTCCTAACGGGTGTGGGGTTTCTCTGTGCTTCCCTCCATCTAGCTGCTCTGGGTCTGCTTCTCTCTATTATGCTGGTCCAATATGTCACCTCATCTTCGCTCCAACTGGGGTTTTTCATGGATATAAACTTTTGGAGCGTTATTAGAGGCCCAAGTCTCTCACAAAGTGCATGATATTCTCTTTCACAACACACAGCTATTCCAACAAAATATGTAGACCCCATCTTTCCTTATGGAAGATCCCTCAGGCTGGCAGGAGTCTAAGCTCTGATACCACTATAATGATCCCAAGCCATTATGCAAGGATCATCACGGTTTTGGTGTTTTTTTATAACTTTTCTAGTTGTGGCATTTCGTCAAACACTTTGTTGTCCTACTTGTTTACTGTGTTCACTTGCTGAATGGCCTCTTGATTTCAGCCTTAGGGTTTACTGATGTGTTTATATGTGTGTATGAAGCAAATAACAGAAAGAGACAACCATGGAACATACCTCAACCATATGCAATATGATAGACAAGCCAAAACATCTCAAATATGCTTTAATTCATAAGATAGAAGAACCTGCTACAATGGAGATGCCGATCTGGAATGCTCAATAGATGGCTATGAAAATAGATAATAGAGCT
>ML781899.1:193730-220092 GCA_009831015.1 Picea engelmannii | reverse complement strand
TCGGCCCTGGTGCCAAAGATGTCCAATCACCTCAAGAAAGATGCCAAACAGTAGATCGGGTGATGGCAAGAACAACCCAGGTGCTCGAATCTCCAAGATCCCTCTCAAACCCTGTAGATCTGAACTCCTCCACTGAATGGTGCACCCCACTGGATGACTGAAACCCTAATAATTCGACCTCTCTCCTAGAGACATCCAACAACTCCACCAATCCACTAGAATGATATATCGGGGCACGACAATGAATACCCAAGTGCTCAAATCATCAAAATACCTGCTAGATCCTTAGATCTATCTACCCTCCAAATAATGGTGCGCCCTCCTCTTGGGATATCGTCCCATTGTCAATACAAATAATCCTTCCACTAAAATGCCTCTAGAAACCCCCAAGAATGATGCTAGGACACCTGCAAGGAAAACCCAATACTTGGAATTCTCGAAATCACTTCTCCTCAGCTAAGACGAATCCTCCCTCAATGAATGGTGCGCCCCTCTTGCTAGAAACCCTCAACTGGTGCGCCCTCTCTCTATCTGAACATGCAATTGATGTAGAATCCTCCTGCAACTGAGTAGATATGGAACTAGAATGGTGTGGGAGAGTGTTGCATCCCCGAGACCAAGCTTGGGACAAGATAGGTGGAATCTTTCACCACCGAATCATCCTGTAGGGTTTGTTAAGTCAAAACCCTCAAACCCCCCAATGATGGGCTCACTAGCTAAAAGCCAGATATCGAAATAAGATTATACATGAATCCTGAGAAGAGGCCCTTGCCTTTCCTTTATACTTTTTGGCTCACCTTGTCCCTCCAAAGTGACTTTCATTTTATTAATATTTAATTAATTAATTAAATCACTTTAATTATTTAATTAACCTTTTTACCTTTGAAAAGCACCTTATCTCTCCTTTTGGCTTCCCTGGCCACTGAAAGTCACTTCTAGCCATCCCATCATGTAGTGTTGCTCCTCCCGATTCCAATGAGTTATTACACTGAGAGGTTTCTCCAAGTAATATGCCCAAAATGACCTCTTGAGTGATTTCCATTAACTTATAGCTCAAAATAGTCAAAATCATGGAAATCATTGGAATGCAACGAAACCAAAGCCAACCTGTGCGGAATGGATCATAATGATGGAACATGATGATCAATGTAAGATGGACCCCACAATGCCTCTCAAATACCCATGTACTCGTTATAACATCCATCTGGCTACTCTAGTCATCATAAATCTCTGCACTGTGATGATGTCCGAAAGTGGGAACATTACATGAGGTGGTTCATGTTGTGAGGTAGAACTAAGTGGCATGGAAGGAGGAATTTCCTCTACAACGGGCATGTGTTCATCTTCATCTGGTTGATATTTTGATTGTTCTTCGTCTATGACCACCGTCAGACTTGTTTTATTTAAGACCCTCCCAGATATTAATTGTATTTCATTTAATGGAGTTGAGGTAATTACATAAGTTGGGAAGGTCTGCAATTTAATATTTTGTACAGGTTGAGTAGGTATATTATTAGAGTTTGGAATGGGATATATAGGAATTGGGGTAGGACGAGGAGGGTTTGGATTAATTGGAACTTGTATTTGTTGTTGTTGGTTTGGATTCATAGGCAATGTAATTTGCTTATGTAGTTGAGGAGGTGGGGATAGTAAGGGTGGACTAAATCCTGGAAAAAGATGAGAGATGTTAGGAGGGTACTGTGGGTATGTAGGATAAGAGGGTGTTTGTAATGGCTGTGAAGGGACATTTCCATAGGCAGATCCCCTCCATCCCTATTTCCAAGAATGACCTTTGGGTTGTTGAGGTGTCCACTAGGAATAAGGCATGTGAGGGACCCATTGTTGTTGTGGATATTGCATGGAGGGATATGGAAACATGTTAGGGTTTTGTTGCCTCCATAGACTCATAGGGGGGTATGATGTATCTTGGGGTTCCACTCCTCCCTTATAGATGTCTTGAATTCTAGGCAGTGAAGGACACCTCTCAGTAGGATGCTCCTCCGCACAATTTCAAAAAACTTCTATAACATTAACATGGCACTCCTTCTCAAGATGTCTCTTCCTACACTGAGGACAAAAAATTTCCAAAATAATTTTTTCTTCCTGTTGTTTCCTTTTAATTTTGAGGGTATCCAACTGGGTGTTGATTGTGTTTAGGATATATGTTTTAAAATTCTCTAGCAGGTTTCCTAGTTCCATTCTCATGACACCTCTTATAACAGGTTTGGCAATTTTGGTTACAGGGTCTCTTAAACTTTTTCCAGTTTTGGCTTCACTATGAGAGTACTTTTTAAAATACTCGACAATATTAGAAAAGGGTTTTTGGTATACATCCCAGAGCTCATGAGGTTCATTACTTCCATACAGTCATCCCTTACACCTTTCAGAAAAATGGTCCTAATTATGGTTGTGTCAAGGGAAACTTGTTTGGTTTTTGGTAGTTATAGAGGAACCTTTCTACGTAATCTTCTAGGATTTCTTCCTTAGACTATTGCATTTTGAAGATGTCATTCCTAGCATCTCTAGGTCTACAATAATCCTGATACTTCTGGAGAAAATTTCCCTTCATGTCATCCTAGGACACAATACTATGTTCCCCTAAATACTATGCTGCAAACGCAAATCTAAGAATATTTAAGGCAAACACAGATATGAAGAAAATAATCATCTCAACAAGATTATCCTGATTATTTGGATCTCCACACAATTTTTTTTAACTGATATAAAACATAAAAAAGAATCTCTGATATTGATTGTTGTGTCGATTGGGCATAGATCTGTTCCTGCATGTATGTTCTATTTGTGATCATTCCAAAAATCTGAACCGATCTAAGATTTCTTGTTTCTACTGCAAACGCAGATCTAAGAAGATATAAGGCGAATGCAGATCTGAAGGAAATAATCATCTCAACAAGATTATCCTGATTATTTGGATCTCCATGCAAAAAAAATTAACAGATATTAAATTATCAAAATCGTTGCAAAAATCTTTGTTCATATCAAGGTCTGTATTGCGGACCGTAAGAAGGACCAAAAATTGTTTTAACATAAAGATAAGGAGGTGTGTAAATGTAAGATTTTTTTCTCATTAGTAAATGAGAGTCAGCATAAGTGAGAGATGTTCGTTATTTCTTGATGAATTAGGAAAATTTGTAAGTGAATGACGAACTGCGGTTGTAAGAAACTCATTTGTTGAGAAGACATTTATTGTTTTCTTAAGTCTTTGAGAGCATAAGAGAAATGTTATGAATTGAAAGCCTCGTTAAAGCATGGTTAAGGAGAAAGTACATTGTAGCCTTCCCATTGTATGTGGTCTCGTAAGAGAGATACTTATAATAAAATTGAATTCTTTTGCTCTGTATCCTAGATCAACCCGAAATTGAATAAGGGGATCTTAGGTACACCTTGTGTAGTGTGTTGTGGTGAAATTTTCATGAACGCTTATATTGTTTATTGTCTAGTTTTGACATAAAAAAACTTACAATTTTAGCATTTAACGCAACACACACAAGCTCAAGCACAATGTTACTCATGCACATGAATTCACGCAAAAGTAATGCAAATCAAGCATCGACAAAGAATACTAAAGAAATGAACAAGACAAGCTTGTAATCAAAGGAGAACAAGACTCAAACGCATCGACAACACATTCAAATTTGAAGATTAATTCAACTTCAGAATCAAGATTCATTGTAACTTGAAAATAGTCCTTTTGCAAGTTTACTTGTCTTTTTGAAATCAAGTTGAGTTGAATTGAATTTGTCATAAGGTGCATTTTCAGCTAAGCCCGACACCCAACATTTATTTTCATTTTGAGTCAAAATTGACAAGGTTGAGTAGTTTAACTCAAATCAATGTAATCAAGTTTTTGGGTGCATTTTCGGTAGTATCTGACACCCTCAACTTCTTGGAAGAAAGAAAGAAAAACTCAAGCAAGTAAGTACAAGCGATCGTGAAACAAAATCAATCGAGCGTGAAGTTCAAGCAAACGATTCAAGTGAGTGAGTTGCAGATAATCCTTCTTCTGTTGAGTCAAATTGTAATCAATTTCTACTTGCATAAGGAGACCTCTTTTAGTGTTTTTGAAATGGCTCGAAATCTATAATTATTAGAGTTACTGAACACTATAATAAACACCGTTGAAGACAACATAGTAATATTGAACAAAGAAACTCTTCAATTAGTGATAACTTGTTTGCAAGTGACATAATATAAAGTTAAACTTTTTCAATCTCTATCTCAACTATTGAATGATGAAATCAGAGATCTCAAAAATCAATAGCTAGTGAAGTTTTCTAAACTAGCTTTTGTTCAACACAATTCTATCTATGATGATGATGATGATGATCAACATTCAGTGAAGGAGAAACTCATTAATACAACTCTAGATGTAGACAAATACGAAGCTACTAATGAATCTACATTTCAATAGTTTTTTTTTTACTCCAGTGAAGAAAAACTTTCAACGCTGCAACAACATGTAGTAAATCAACTTCCATAGATTTCAAAGAATTAGGTTCATAATACTCTTTCCAAACCCATGATAAGACCTTGGGAAGAAATGATTTACAACAAGAATATAATAGGACTTGGATATGACAAGGAAGTTACCTTTCATATTCTCGATTATTCCAGGCCAATCCAATTCCAAAGTGTCGGATTCCTTCAAGAAGATTTAACTTCACTTGTTCAAGTTCAACATCTGAATGATAAGTGCCAACATTGTAATCGAATTGGTCACAAAGAGAATCAATGTTTTGATCTCCATCCTTTCTAGCATTGTGGCAAGCATAACCATTATTCAAAAATATGTAACACTGAAGAAACCTGGAAGATTGAAGATTCACTATGAGTGGATCGATCCTTGGAAATGGTCATCAACAACCAAGCGATTATATAAGTCTTACCGAAGAACTAAATCTTGAGTAAAGACCAATATTTGTAGCACATAGCCTTTTTGTACCTCACATAAGTGGTCCCCTTATGGTGTATCTTTCGAGCATGGCCCTCACAAGATGAGATAACATGCGGTTTTTTCTGCATGCCCACTTCATGTTGTATAGAAATGGAATAAGTATGGTACTCTCTTAATCCTAGAAGAGGGAGTACAATGATGTAACTCTCATGTACCTTAAGGGGGGGATTTCAAAATTCTAGTGACGATGGTTCATGAAACCACTTGTGGTCTCTCCTTTCAGCTGACAAAGGGGGGAATTGATGATGGAATTGAATATGGTTGTCAGATAGAAAGTTTTGAAAACAACAAACATCAAAGTATGCCAGATGGGCATGAAATTTTCCAAATGGGCAACTGCGGTCTGTAGGTGACAAAATTTAGCAGAATTATGGTTCAATAGGTTTAAGTTGAATCATACATAATTGGAATGCTGTTTTTTATTTTGAGAGCAATGATGTGGACGTTTGGTTCACATAGATGGTCATTCGACCTAGCAGAGGAAAAGAGGATCCTTTTGCATTGCAGCTTGGAATTTGATTGATTTGTCAAGCATTTTCAGGGACATGTCAAACTAAGAAGTTTATTCACTTCTCTTGGTTCGCTCTCATCAAATTGGAGTTTACATTAAGTGAAAAAATTGCATGCATCCTAGCTCACATGATTACATAGTGAGATTTTCCATAGATGGCAGACTTTGACAGGATTATGGTTCAATGACTTGCAACTAGATCATACACATTATACATTGGGATTTTGTTAGACACCTAAAAGTGTCAATATTGGTTAGTGGTCATCCAAAAACCTTTAGATACATGGTATCAATTGGTCAGTGTTTATCTCAAACCACAAATTCAGAGAGCACCTTCAGTGATACATTGATAGTAGAGTGGTGATACTACATGTTCACCAATTAGCAGAAGACATTAGATTCTTCTAGCTAAAATACTTGGCAAAATGATCAAATTGTCAAGCAATCAAGGAATGTTCAGATATTGCAGTTGTTCACTTCCATATCTCAGCTCTTTTCTAGTTCATTTCAGATGAACCATTCAACATCCAGATTGGTGTTTTTTTAGGCAATTCTTCATTGAGGCTCATCTCAAGAGTTTCAATATGAAGACTTGGAATTGATACCAGTTTATGATTTATTGTTGGTATTATTGATCAAACTTGTGATTGAGGGGGGGATTGTTAGTCTATGGCATACCTTTACCAATCACTAAGTCTAGATTGTCACCTATATTTGAATTATTCATTTAGGCTATTAGTAATATATCCTTAAGTGATGGCTAATGATTTAGTTAAGATTGCCTAACCTAGTCATCATGCATGATTTTAGGATCTAGAGAAAATATCTCTATGAGGTGACATCACCCATTGTACTGTAAATATGTAACATTGGTGTGAATACATGAGAGTGTTGGCTAGTGAGCCTTTTCTGCCATCTTGTTTTTCTTATGCATATTTTATCAATTGGTATCAAAGCATCTTTGTTTTATCAATTTGTATCAGAGCATATTTGTTTTATCAATTGGTATCAGAGCTTCTTGTGTACATTTTATCACTTAGTACTGAGTCTTTTAGTGTGGTTGGATTTAATAGTTTTAGTTTTTTATCATTGTCTGTATAGTTATAACTTCTGCATAATATATCAAACTCAAATAGAAATGAATCAGGGTCTTCTGATGACATACAATGAAAATGAGGTAATGATGATAACGAAATATTCTTCATAGTAACATTTATGGTAATGTCTAGGATCGAAAATCCAAATGTCTCTATCTCATTGGTTTCCTAGTTTTCATTCCCTTCTTCATTTGAATATTCCCGAACAACAATTTATAGGCTGCAGAAACATGTGATATTTCCCCACTAGATGATGGTTCAACCACTAGATTAGTAAGGATATATAAATTTTCCAATACTTTATGCACTGCTCCAACTGCAGATTCAACCTCTTCTACCACCATCTTTCCAAATCCTTCTTCATATTGGGTTGCCATTTCTTCTCCTACTACTTGTTGTGATATGTTTTCAAATTGCATAGTAGCTTCATCTTCAAAGTCTTTTACTGTAGTTTCAATTGTTGCAACCGAACTTTCTCCTCTTAAAATTCTTCTTGCATAACGATTAACAAAATTAGTGGGAGGGATTCTTCTTGGACCGTATAAATCTTCTGGAATTTTAGATGAAATAAATATGACTTTATTATCTCTAAGTTTACTCATAAAAAGGACTAATGCTAATAGAACACAAAATCTAGCTACTGAAAAGAAGAGGAAAACCTAACTTTTGAGCAACCCCACCAAAGTGGATGTGCAGGTTCTTACCTCTCGTCTTACAATATTCTTTTTGCTCTTAGTTCATCCTTATAACCAATCCAAAACCATCAAACCAATCCAATTCAAACACTACCTTAAAACCAATCCAAAACCACCAAACCAATCCAATTCAAACAATAACTTGAAACCAATCCAATTCAAACACTCTCTATTACCGTTTACAACTCCTCGGCAATGGTGTCAAAATGTTGGTGCAATTATATATATATATATAACCAAGCATTAATTTATCAACCAAAATTCGTAATCAATAGAGTTGTTACACTATATGTGTTAGAACAAGTGTTCTAACTATGATCAATTGGTATAGTGGAGATTCAAACCAATACTAAGCTTGGACTTTGTATTAATCAAACACTAATTACAATATGAAAAACTACTTGAAAATAATGCTTCAATCACATAAAAATGAGACCTCTCTATCTTATTCTTCATACACTCTTCAAAATCAATTAATACTAAGAACAAAATGAAATCTAATACACAACTTGCAATTATGGAAAACTACTTTGTTTCTACATAGGAAGCATAAATCTTATCAAGACCTTCCATTTATTGGTTCATGTAATACGAAAGATGGAGTCTTGGTTTGCTCCTGTATTAACACACTTACAATCCAAAAGTAAATCTTGTAAAGAAGACACAACTTTCAAAATGAAATAAGAGAAATTTCATAAATTCATGTAGCTTACTCTAGTGCACATTATTGGTTATAAAACCAAATGAAATCACTAAAATATTTGGTGCACCACACACTTATCAAACTCACAACAACATGATTAATTATACAACCTATTCATTTCTTGCATCTATGAAGATCTGACCATCACACAAATTCACTACGATACTCACATTATATAGATTTGAT
Organism: Picea engelmannii; assembly: GCA_009831015.1. Taxonomy (NCBI): domain Eukaryota; kingdom Viridiplantae; phylum Streptophyta; class Pinopsida; order Pinales; family Pinaceae; genus Picea; species Picea engelmannii. The sequence continues at coordinate 211,925 of ML781899.1, read as the reverse complement.
TTGGGAAATTGAATTAACAACAAGTATCAAATGAACAATAAACAAATACAAGAATCGAAAAATTACATTAACAATTTAAAATAATCTTACCACGCTGGATCAATGAGCCCTTGCTGAAACCAACAAGGAAGCGTTCAAAAACTCATAGGATATAAAACTCTAAGGAACACAGGAAATCATTGAATCAAAACTTATATTAATCTCCAACAAATGAGTAACAATTTACAATAGATTCATATTTTAGTATTGATATGACAACATAACATTACAGGCCCTCTTTATAAAAGAGAAACAACCTGGTACAATGGAAACTAAAGATAGTTTGGATTCAAAAAATACACCATTCTTATACAAGTAGATATTCATTACTTCAAAATAGTTGATACGTTGTTTCTTTCATTGATATGTCTTTGTCCTCATGACACGAAGTGCATGAGGAATAAGCCACTCGTATTGTGCAAATATGGAACGATCGATATCAATCCTCAACTTCTTTTGTGAACCCATCGAAAATATTCCACTAAACAGACAGAATCCGGATTTTCATGAACATGTATCGAACGCCTATAGGATGTTCTGGTACCAAATGGTTGTAGAATATTCTGGTACAAGAGTGCCAGATGTCTATGTAGTCCACCTTGTCTGAGATGGAGTTTCGTCTTAAAGAGGAGATTCAAAACAAGTTAGTTAGAGGGATTAGAGCATTAATTCATCGTCTAAAACCATTAATGAACCATAAAAATCATAACTGTATGCTCTTTACCTTTATACACACAAGGAAGTGACTAAAAGAGTGTAAAGACGAGTATGATGAGTGGATTAACGCACATACTAGGCAAAATGATCAATAGAAGAGGCAAAATATGGTGGCTAAAGGTGACAAAAAGGAGGCCCAACATTGTTATTCCCCTATATCATCATGATCCTTTTAGGTTTCTAGGTTACCTATAACCCTGTTGTCGATGCTCCTACATCATAAGTTAATAAAAACAAATTGAATTAGTTTTTAGTTAAAATTTTGTGTTTAATTTAGTAAGTTTTTTAGAAATTTTAGTTGAATTTAAAAAAAAATAACTCATCAAAATTTCAAAAAAATAAATGGAACTTTTACCTTATGGAAAACTAAAGTTCAAAGAAAAGTTGGATTTGTCCACTTATTAACTAGATCCACGATTTGATTCTATAACACTTCTTAATGCCAACTAATATACATATGTATATGAATAGCTTCATATATATATATATATGGAAAGGAAAATGAGTTATTTAAATTATAATAGATTGTTATAACTAATACATGCACCATGTCATGATAATATCAAAAGTGTTATAAGACATTTATATTATGCAAATACTAACATTGATTGGTAGAGTACAATATTTGAAACCACACTCTTAATGTTTAGTTAGGTTTAAAGCTTAAAATATTAAATTAAGTCCATAATTACGTATTATCTGTCCTTTATTAATTTCCCCTCACCTTAAAACCAAATTATGACTTTAATTTTTTTATTTTTTTTTAAAACAAACCACTCATAAATGAAAATATTGTTTTTTGTTATTAAAAAAAAGTAATTCCCTGCTTTTGGGTATTTAGTGGGAGAGATAAATAAATTGATTCTTTTAATAAGAAAGGAAAACAAGTGGTTTCTTTTGATTATTAGAGAAAAATAAAATCACTCTTATTATTTCTTTTATATTATGTATTTCAATGTTTTTTTTTCAAACTAATTAATTTCTATATTAATAATATAGAAACAATTTTACAATCTTAGTTATCTAATCTTTGTCAAAAAAGAAATCAGAGCTCTGAAAATTATCATATAACAAAGATATTATGTTTGAAAAAGCCAATTAAAAAGATAAATATACTAGAGAAACTAGGAATGTCACAATTGATTGTTTTGTAAGAGGTGGTTTGGCTGGACCAACCTCACTAAAAATCTCATGCTCCTTAGCCTTTCCCTTGGACTCATCATCTTCAATGTTGGGTTGGTACCGGTACCCCGGCAGCCTAAAGTACCTGTAACATCCACCATTTCCTCCTCATTGTTTGGATCCCAATCTATCACCTTGAAACTTATTCCAAAGGCCACTCTGCACAACACAGTGAACTTGGCTTCCAATCTATTGATTATGTCCAGTGACTCTGTCAGCTTATCCTCCTTATAATCCATTGATAAAGAAACAAGATTCTTAACTAGCTAGTAAAATTCCACTTCCCTAAATACTTTGGTGTCTTTGGATCTTGTGAAACTAGTATCCTTAACCCACTCTTGAATTTTTTTCTTAATTATGTGCTTAGGAGTCTGCTTATTCCTCTTCCTTGATCTATTTACCAACTCTGTTTTTTTTTTGGTGTGATTCAAGAGGGATATTATGATTATAAATTTGTTTGGCATGCTCAGTTGTTAACTCCGTGCGTCACCTCTATTTCCCTGAGACCCAGGTTTTTCCTTTTTTTGCACTAGGGTTCTTTGTGCCCCTTTTTGCTTGGCTCCTCGTTTGCTAGATTCAATCATGTTGAAATAACTCTCATTAGCCATGGAATTCTCCACATGGATATTGAAAAAGCTGACTCATTTTTTTTTAAACAAGACTCCAGAAGCTCTATTTTGCGGATAGAAGGCTCTTAGATGAAATTGAGAATCCTCGATTAGAGGGAAATTTTCACTTGAGCCTTCATTGTACTTGTGATACCATAGGGGGAAGCTCCAAGGATGCCAAATCTCTCTTATAAATACCAGAGAGTATCCTCATCTAAATAACACTATACTCTTGAACCACACTTCAACTTCCCTTAAGGAGTGACAAGACAAGATCTCCCAAACCCCCAAGCTCCCCACCCAAATTTCCCTGTACTATGGGAAGTTGAGCCACTACCTTGGACCTATAACACCCTAGGGAGAATACTTAGTGAGCCACTACCTTGTTATTCCATTTGGATATCGGGTTTGTATACTCGTCTTTTCTTGTGTCTTGGGCAGGTACATTTATGGTCGAGAATGGTGCAATAACCCCTCAAGGGATCCCCAGCTGCAACCCTTCCCCAAAAGTTGGCCACTTACTAGGAAATCTATGACACTCACCAAGGTAAAACGGGGTCAAAAGCATAAAGTCCAATCATGTGTTCTATAATCAAAATCATCTTAGATACACATGCTTAAATTCCTTAAATATTAGGGTGATTACCTACCACAATACCTGACTTGTACCACATGGAGCAATACCCATGTGTCGTCCAGAAACTAGATGGTGTGGTGGATGCGCTGACAATGGATCCAAACTGTGGTAATAGAGTGGGCTTCCATATGTGCAAGTGGACATTATTAGTCATGTTGTTGGATGCAAACCCAGTCAGGGAAAAAGGCTATTTTTGGGAAGAGAAGCATGAAAGGAAGAAAGGATAGCTGGAAGGAAAAGCAACACGTGTGAGGAAAGAATGTGAAGCGTGCATGCAAGGAAGACCTAACGATGCTAGGGTTAGGGTTTTTGCAATGGATTGTAATCGTTGATGAGTCAATAATATAAATAGCTAGTAATTAGATGAAGAGGAGGAGGAGGTAGAGAGAGAAAAGATATAGAGGACGAGGGCATAGAACGGATGACAGAGTGTTGTAAGAACTGTACTATTCAATAAGTTGGTGAGCTAGAGAGGCAACGAGTGACTCGATCCCAAGGGTTAGATCGCAGGATAAGGAGCCTGGTGCGATCTAGTTAGCCTCAGATGGATTGAGGAGCTTATTGAAGAGAGTAGAATCTAAAACTGTAAACATGCGCGACGTGACATATTATTGAACCATAATAAAGAGCTTGAGAGCCAGATCCTTGTGGACGTTGCCCAGGAGGGGGTGAACCACGATAACACCTATGTTGTATGAAGGAATGCACGTGTCTTTATTGTTGTTAAGTGGTGAATGTTAGATGAATGAATTAACTAGTTAGATCTGGTATTTCACATGCATGCATAGAATGACTGCTATAATCAGATGTTAGAATAAATAAATAAAGATTGAAAGATACAACCGCAGATCTCCAATCATTCCCAGGTTGCAAACACATGAGTATTGCAGCCACCCTTAGAGCTATCTTGGATGAGACTGTGCAGTGCACTCTGTGTGTTGCGTTGCCTTCTGGTCTACTAGAGGGGTTGATAGTTTTAGATGGATTTTGTTGGGAGCTTATTAAATTTGAACCGGGATCAATCTATAACAGTAAGGTAGGATCATGATAACCAATAAAGAATCTCAAGTAGAAGAGTAGAAAGCCACCAAATGGTTTTGTTGCTGATTGGTTGGAGCAAGATTGGCTTGGGTGAATGAGATCTGTTGAAGAGGCATCAAAACAATGCCAGATCGGACGACAAGACGGTGAGAGAATGAAAATATAAAAGGTGATGTTGAGATCGTGGAATCCAATGAAGGCAGAGATAGAGAGCTGTTTGAAAACAAAGGAGCTGGAGTTTGCGCAGAAAGATAACAAAAACCTGAATTTGACACCGGGCAAATATCTGGACAAGTACGTATTCAATGACTTGCATGAAGTATTTTTCTATGATTTCCCACATGTGTTGAACGAGTGGATATTGAGGTTGAAAGACAACCATCCTACAAATCGGATCAGAGAGATAGAGTGGAATCCTATAGAGATCACACAGTTACAACAAGTTGATAATAAATTTACGTGGGCAGTAGATTTCTTGTTAGACAACATTGTTGCAGAATTCATCACAGAATTTGCAGTAGATATAGAGAAGTCTTACAACGTAGTAGACCAATATTTCTTGAAAGGACCTCGAGGTAGGTATATCATATCATTATATACTTCTATTAGGATATTACTATATAGAAAAGGTGTAATGACGATGGTTTCAAACAACCAAAATTCTCTGCGTGCATGGGGGAAGGGGGTAAGCACTGACAAGAGAAGGAGAAATGGAGGGAAAAATGGATAAAGGAAAGAAGGAGGCAGCTTTGGACCCAATCATGATGGACGAAGACCAGATCAAGTAGATCATGGAAACAGATGGAAGAACACACAATAGAGTACCCTACCAATATAAGATGAACACCAAGAAGAGAGTCACAGCTGCGAGGGAGGGCTTGGCGAGTGATGAAGAAGAGATAGAAGATCTCTGGATTGTGGAGCAGCTTGAGGAAATCCTATGTGTGACATACGAGAGGAAGACGGAAGGTCCAAGAGCAGGAATATAATGCAACACTCATATTCATATCAGTGTCAATGTGGAACCCATAAACCCATGTGCGACTAATACACCAAGAAGAACACCATTATTTAGACAACCAAATTTCGAGAGAAGGAAGACAGCGGGAAGTACATCTGTACAAGGAACAACAAATGGGGGAACCAGTTCAACAAGCATTAGTCAAGTATCTACACCGCGTGAAGGTAGTAGTTCAGCATTCAGGATGGCAGGACACAATCCCACCATCAGGTTACCAGAATTCAAAAGAGAGGCGTCCGAGGACACCGAGAAGCATTGTTTATTTGTGAAAATATATGGGAAGCGAAACATATCAGATATGAGGACACTTAACTTGCACAGTTAGCTATCACGCTAAGAGATCGCACACTGTATTGGTACATGAGTTTAGCTGCAAACAGTCCGCCAGGGACAATCAAAACAATTGGAGATATCAAAAAGATATTGATAACTGAATTCCATAAACCTAGTTCAGAGGATCAATACATGAATGAGATGATAGAGATTAGATAGAAACTAGGAGAATCTGTATGGGAGATTGACTAGAGATTCAAACAATTGAAGGGAAAACTAAAGTATGCCATGACAGGTATGCATCATAGGCATATGTTTGTCAATTCACTGCTACCACACTTGAAGTACCCCTTGCGACAACAAAAGTTTCAAACACAGACAAAAGTTCTACAGGTGTTATCGGACTAATCGGTAGGTGCGAACACTAACTTATCTCCCTAGATCCACCTAGATCTAGAACAAAACACACCAGAACATGACGCTTTCCTTAAGTTTTAGATATTGAATTTACTAACTAAAGAGGGATGAGTGACATATCGTTTAAATGTCGCTTCCTCTCGCCATCGCCATTCTAGCTCCATTCCAACGCTCATACAATGATGAAGCTGCAAAAGAACACAACCAACCAAAGTGATAGTATTAACATAAACTCAATATAAACCTATGTATGTGATCAAGGAATCATACAATAAAACAGAACAAGCTTTATAGGAAAGAATCATATTAAATGTGAAAGAGAGATTACAACCACGACCTTGATGTCGTAAGGTCCCTTTTAATTGTCCTTTGTTCCCCACACACTTTCACTCCAATAATTTTGAGAGCACAGATCCGATAATATTAACAATCTATCTTGACAAAGGCAAAACTCAAAACCACTCTAACCAAGCTAATAATCCAAAGCCAAATCCAACTTAGCCAATCCCAAAAGCTCCAAGCTAACTTTCTCCATGAGAGCTCCTCTCCTTTTATAAGTTGAAGAGGATAAGGTGAGGAGGTTAGGATGATCCCACTAAATCATGAAAGCGAGTAAGATCCAAACCATTCGGATGCCACCTCACCATGGAAGTTTCTCCTTCTAAAAGATTCGAGAAAACGCTCGTTTTTCTCACGTGTAAACATTCTCGCACCCTGCCTATAGAGCAACCTGCGAACCTCTCGCAACCCAGCTATGGTGCAACCTGCGAGAATCAGGCATTCTCGCACCCTGCCTATATAGTAACCTGCAAACTTTCTTTTTATAGAGTTTTTACAAAGGAAACTGCAAATTCTTTTCTATCCTCTGTCGTCCGAACTTTTGAAACCCGAAATAGGGTCTACCTCCACGGCTCCTCCCTTAAGCCTCTTTCCATACAACCGGTCCTGTGACTTGGCGCTATTCTTCCGAATGTTTTTCGGGACTTCGTGACCCCAACTGCAACGACTCTTGGTATCCCGAACTTCTGGGTCCCAAAATGCCAAAGTCTACCTATGACCATGGTCCTCCTTTCGGGATTTCTGAATTCGCGATTTCGTGATTCCGGTTGCAGATGATCCTTGGTCCTTCAACCTCCCGGTGTCCGAAATGTCGAAATCTCCCTTGGACAATCAACGATCCATGTCTGTCCTGAACGGACGATCCTTGGTCAATCGCAATTCCTCCTTTCGCGATTTCGGGAGTCGAGACTTTTTATCTCACGAATCCTTTCTCCTCGATCTCTCGGTACCCGAACTCCCGGTAACTCCGGATCTTCGACACATGTCCTCCCAATGGACGGTCTTGATCCTTTTCGGAACTTCGCAGGTTGCAAAGCCGAAAGACTCCCCTTCCTTCTGCTGGGATGAGGGTTAAACCTCGTGAACCTTCTCTGGATCCAACGACTCACGGACCTCGATGCTAGATCTGACGGTTTAGATCCTCCCTCCTGTTCTTTGATCCGACGGCTCTCAAGCCATCGCACTCTAGATCCGACGATCTGGACTCCTTTTGGGATTTCGCGAATTGGGGATTCGTGATGCAGCGTCTCCACAACCTCTTGCTGCTCCAAGTCTTGAACTCTGAAATGTCGAAACTCAAGGGTTTAAACCCCGTGTATCTTCCCCCGATCCAATGGTTGTCGGGATTTCGACACTTCTCTATGAAGAGTCTCTGACGTTCATCTTTGACAGCTCTCCTGCGCACACTCCCAGAGGTTAGTCTCTGTGCGCTTTCTTCCGGATCTGACGGTTGCCAGGTCTTTGCATAAGATCTAACGACAGCTGTAACTCCTTTCTTGTGCGCTCTCCCCTTGCACTTTATTAACTCAAAAACCTCCTCGTTACGACAACAACTCTAATAACAGGTGCATTTTTTTTTCTTCTAGCGTAAGGTGTGTGCGCGCATGCAGAAAGGAAACAGACACACTTGACTCTACGTCACCACCCGACGACTAACAAGACGCAACCACGACGATCACAACAAGAAGACATAAGGCGCACAACAAGTAACCACAAGCATTAAACGACCATAGACATAAGGAAGAATCCATAATAGTAGATTGTACTATTTCTACACAGGAAAGCAGGGCATTTAATCTTAGTCCTCTGCTCCGTAGATAGAGAAGGTCAGATAGGCTCCTGGCCGACTGCTCAAGCAGAAACTAGTAACCCGATAACGAACAAGACGCAAGCAAGACGAACACAACAAGTCGACCAACGACATACCACAGTAACATCATGGACTTTAAACCGCATGGTATTCATGGGATCACTTGTGGTTTAGTTTCCATCGTGAACCTGACGCACCTTCCCCAACCTTTTCTTTTGATATTATATAGGATTCAATAATAAGTAGCTACATAAAATAGATTACCTCTAACAAGTCAATCAAGATATATATAATCATGTTGATATATATTCATTTTAATTTCATGTCTATTACGTAATTAAATGAGTAAGTTAATAAGTCTACAAAGAGCACACATGTGATAGGTAGAAAACAAGGTGGGGAGGATAAATTTTATCCCACTGAACATGTTAAACTCATTTACTTATCAACTTACTCCATCAAATAAGTTATAGTTATTAATAATATTGTAATAAAAAATATTTAACATAAAATATAATTAATATAAAATATTTAACATAAAATATAATTAGATGATATAAATCCAAATCCAAATCCAAATCCATAGAGATGTAAATAATGATATTGATAATGATGATAATTAAGGTCCACTAAAACCTACTATAGGAGTTTTTTTAAGTGTCATCCAACCATCGTACTTGTTGGAGTATGTAGAGATAGTTAGCTTGGACATTATATTTAGAGACTTGCTAATATGAATACCTTACTATGATGTAAAAGAATAAATTTTTTTATTGATTTCTTGGTTTCTATTAATAATATAATAATTAAAAAATTTAATATAAAGTATTTAATCGTTGATAATAATTATTAAGAATGATATTAATATAAATTTATTTTAATTTTAACACATGTAATCAATAGATATTGAACAGATATTGAACATGTGATCAGTGGGTATGGAAACTAGAAGGAGAGGATAAGTTTTCTAACCATTTGGACAAAACCCAATTGACATCTTGAATACATCTATTTATTAACTAACTATATATAATAATATAAAGTATTTAATTATTAATATAGATGACTAATATTATATTTAGAGGTGATATGAATAACTTACTATTATGTAAAAATATAAAAAATAAAATATTGATTTTTTGGTTTCTATTAATAATATAATGATTAAAAAATTTAATATAAAGTATTTAATTGTTGATAATAATTATTAAGAATGATATTAATATAAATTTATTTTAATTTTATATAATAATATAAAGTATTTACTTATTAATATAGATGACTAATATTATATTTAGAGGCTTACTGATATGAATAACTTACTATTATGTAAAAGAATAAAAAAAATTATTGATTTTTTGGTTTCTATTAATAATATAATAATTTAATAACAATTAAGGATGAGCTCTGCAACAAGGAGATAACCCTAGTGCTCCGTTTCTCCAGAGGCCCGTGTTTGACTGATGCGCACTCTGACGCCAGAGCACTGACTACCCAATACCCTGCGTGGCAGACAATCGGTCCACAAGGTCCCTGCACATCCCGTAATGAACTCAGGTGAGGGGGGGAAACCCCCCTCGTATTGCGACATGGCCGCCAGCGACAAAACCAGCTCCCGTGCTAAGAGGTCGGCCTTCGAACCACCGGAGCATATGAGGCAACAACTTTTTACCCAGGAGCAAAGCTGCAACAAAGAAATGGAACTTGACCCCAGTACATCCCACCAACAAGCGCCCAAAAACTGGTTGCCAGGTAAGTGCATCCCCCAACTGGAAAAACCTCCTCTGTATCATATTAAATCGACTAGGGTGGGGGAACACACCCAGTTTATGATGGAACACGCCCTGATAGGCAAATTCCTGGGCCTCTGGCCGACTGAGAGAGATCTCACTCGCTGGATTAAGGAATGGTGGAACCCTAAAGGAGATTATGAGGTCCAACTCAGCTCCAAGGGCTTTATCACAATCATTCTATATAACATCAAAGACAAAGACAAAATATTTGACAATGGGCCATATTTCTACAACTTAGCGGGCTTATTTCTCAGATTCTGGATCGATAGATTCAGTCCCGAACAAGAAGACTTCACAAGAGCTCCGGTCTGGATCAGGCTGTACTCCTTGCGACAGGAATTCTGGTTGGAAGAAATACTCATGGGCATAGGAAACACGGTGGGGCAGTACGTTAAAGCTTCAGAAGCCACAAGATCAAGAAAGTACACTTCATATGCCTGTATCTGCATCTACATGGACATATCGAAAGCTTTGTCGGGATCCATCACACTGGAATACCAGGATGACGATTGGAGCCAAACAATTGACTATGAACATATACCCTTCCGATGCCGGAAGTGCCACAAGCACGGTCACCTTTTCAGAGATTGTCCCTTGAATGCCTCAGCACCCAAACCCTCTGAAGCTAAGCAGAAAGACGGATTCACCAGTGTTACAGGCAGGCGAAAGACTCCCTCAAAAAAGCAGAACCAGAAATCGGTCCCAAAAGTCCCATCCAAGAACTCTTTTGATGCCCTGAACCAGCAACCGACAGAGAAGGACGCACAGAACCCCCTCCAAGCACTAGCGCAAGAGAAAGGCAAAAGCCCTGAAGGGCCACACACTTCTCAACCAAAGGGAACAACCCAGTCTACACAATCAGGTAGGGAGGAAGACACCAATATGCTCATGGATGAAATGGATCTGGCAGAGATTGACCTAGAAAAACTTGAAGAAGCACTCAATCAAAAAGACCTACAACACATACCAGTAGAACAACTCAGGAAGGTGCACAAAGTGTTTACTAACTCATCTGCGGGCTCCACAACTAGGTTGGGCATTTCGCCAGATCCCACTCCCGAGCCCAAAAAACTCACCAAGGAAAACAAAAGGCGTGGCCGCAAACCAGCCCAACAACTCATCAAGGAAGCAGGGCACCTAATGATCAACTCTGGTCAAATACAAAGGCTCTCGGAGGGATACCTCCACCCCCCTCCACCATCCTCATGATGAAGATAATTTCTTGGAACATTAGAGGTCTTAATGGAAGGTCCAAGCAACGGATCCTCCGAGAATGTACTAAAACAGAGAATCCAGATATCCTATTATTGCAAGAAACCAAATGTGAAGGCAGGGAGGCAGAAAATATTTTTCGAAACAGCGGGAGAAATGGGGATTTCCTCTTCCAGGACTCAGTGGGTGTTGCTAGGGGTTTGGCCATCCTCTGGAACCCGCAATCGGTCACACTGCTTCATTCCTTCTCCACCAAAGATACCTTAACAACTCTCTTCAAAGATGTAGCCTCCTCAAAGGAAGGGGTCATAACAAATGTTTATGGCCCGCAATCTACTCAAGACAAGGAAAGATTCATACAATCCCTTCATTACATTCAAACACTAATACAATCTCTGAACTGGATAATTGGAGGTGACTTCAATATGATCCTAACGTTGGAAGAAAAAGTAGGCGGATCAAAGCGACTGGAGCAGGACAGCGGAATGTTCAAAACCCTAATAGAACAACTAAACATGGTCGATATAGAAACCTGGAATGGAATCTTTACATGGTCCAATAAGAGAACAGGGCACCATCATGTGGCATGTAGGCTGGACTGCTTTCTAATGACCGAGGCCCTACTTGAAAGTGAACATGCAATGGAAGCAAATATTATGCCAAAAACAGGGTCGGACCATTGCCCCATAGTCTTCTGCATGGACCCGGGATTCCCCCCTAGGCCCAAACCCTTCCGTTTTGAAAAGTTCTGTCTCTCTCACCCATATTTTCATCAGCTAGCTCACACCTGGTGGGCCCAGGCCAAAATAGAGCACGACACTCACATGTACAAGTTCCAACAGCGCCTCAAAAATTTCAAACTGCGCCTAAAGCGATGGAACAAATCCACCTTTGGAGACATCCTCCTCAGGAAAAAGGAAATTGAATGTCAGCTTGAAGAGCTCCAGCGAACTTTCATAGCAGGATCCCATCCATAGGACTTGGCGCTGGAAGAGGATCGATTAAAGACGAACTTAGAGACCTGTAGAGAGCAAGAAGAAATCCTATGGAGGCAAAAATCCAGGATCCAATGGCTTAAGGAGGGGGATCGCAACACAAAATTCTTTCACAGGGCGATGACACACCGCAGATACATTAATCGCATCTCCCATCTGGAGGACGAGCAAGGCGTCCCAATTAGAGAACATGACCAAATAGTGGCTACGCTTAACTCCTTCTATCAAGATCTCCTAACAGAGAGCAGTGTAAACAGGGAGGAGGCTATCCAAAAAGTTATCCAGCACATACCAAGGCTGATTACTTCGGAGCAGAACATTGCACTGATGAGGCCTGTTACTCAGTCTGGGGTAGACTCAGCCGTTAAGGACATGCCCCCAGGAAAAGCACCAGGTCCTGATGGTTTTACCATATACTTCTTCCACCATTGCTGGGACATGATCAAGGAAGACGTTTGGCTAGCAGTAGAAGAATCCAGATCATCTGGGCAAGTTCTATCTGCCTTAAATGCAACCTTCATCACTCTTATCCCCAAGGAGGAACGGGCAACACACCCGAAGCAGTTCCGACCAATCTCCCTATGTAATGTTATATACAAAATAATTACAAAGATTATTGCCAATCGCCTCAAACCGCTCCTGCCTTTTATCATCTCTAATGAGCAAACTGCCTATGTGGAGGGGAGACAAATTATGGACAGCGTCATACTAGCCAATGAGGTTATTCACACCTTAAACACGAGCAAAACACCAGGTATGCTCATTAAACTCGATCTCTCAAAAGCTTTTGACAGGTTAAGCTGGCAATATATGAGGTCGGTTCTGGAATCCTTTGGCTTCTCGATTCACTGGGTTGATTGGATTCTCAAGCTCACCTCCTCTTCCTTTTTCTCAATCCTTGTTAATGGCTCACCGTCCCAACCTTTTCGTCCCACCAGGGGTATCAAGCAAGGCGCCCCTCTCTCCCCTTTCCTCTTTGTAATTATGGCGGAAGGCCTAGGTCGATATTTAAAGACGACGATCCTTGAGGGCACGCTCGTTGGGTTGCCAATCCATAATCATCATCCAACGCCCTCACATAGCCAGTTTGTCGATGACACCCTCCTTATGAGCACTCCCATGGTCATAGAGGCCACCAAGCTCAACTCAATTCTCTCTGACTTCTCTAATGCGTCAGGCATGCTGCTCAATCTGGACAAATCCAAACTCTACTTCTTCAACACGCTAGCCTCGGTTCAGGCCCATCTATCTAGGCTCCTAGGCATTGCCAGAAGCTCCCTCCCTTCCACCTACTTAGGCATCCCCCTAACCGGTGAGTCGACGAGATCTATCTCATGGGACAGCCTGCTCTTATCCATAGCTAACAGGTTGAACAGCTGGACCTTCAGACCTTTGAACATTGCGACTAGAGTGGTTTTGCTCAAATCAGTCCTGCAAGCACTACCTACTTACCTTTTTACTGCTCTAGCTGCGCCCATCTCGGTCATCAAAGCCATCAGAAGTCTCCAACGTAACTTCTTATGGAAAGGACACCACAACAATAAGAAATGGGCCCTCGTTGGTTGGGATAAATTATGCAAACCAAAAACATTTGGAGGTCTGGGGCTTCGTGACCCGGGGAAAATGAACCAGGTCATGGGAGCCAAGATGTGGTGGAGGTGGCTGCAACATCCGCATGAACTCTGGGCGAAGCTCTGGAAGCAAAAGTATGCACCGAACATGCACCCTGACCAACTAATCAGACTCAATGAACATAGGCAAGAGTCCAATATTTGGAATACCACCTGGCGGAATCGATCCTTAATACAGCAACATGCCTTCTGGGAGATAAGAAATGGTGAAAGTGCAATATTCTGGCAGGACTCATGGCAACAGTTGCCCCCTCTTGTTGAAGCGGAAAGCCTCCAACCTCTTAAGCTCAAGCTACAGCAGCAAGGCCTCAAAAGGGTTAAGGACTTTTGGCTCCCAAACCAAGCAAGACTGGCCTGGAGACAATGGAAACTCAGCAAAACAGAGCTTCAGATTACGGAGGATGTTGACCTGCTACTGTGGCAGGAATGCTTGCTACACAGGAAGATTCCACTCAAAGAAGGAGCGGATTTAATCCGTTGGGGGCACTCCACCTTAGGTACTTTCTCGATCAAAGAAGCTTACCACCTTCTTTTGAATCTCCCAAGTCAAGCCCCCGAGCCAATCTGGAGCAAAGTTTGGCAACCTTTTCTCTGGCCCAAGGTTTCCCTTTTCCTCTGGCTCACAGCTCAAAACCGCATCCTCACTTGGGACAACCTCCTTAAGAAGGGCTTCACTGGCCCCACTAGATGCCCCCTTTGCCAACAAAGTGAGGAAACCATGGAACACCTCCTCAACATGTGCCATTACAGTCAGCAGATATGGGATTGGGGAGCTCAAGCTATGCGACGCTCCCAGCTGAATCGTGGTAGCATACGGGACACCCTGGTCAATTGGGAAACATTCTCCTTCCACAACCCAATACTCAAGCGCATCTGGCAGCTGCTCCCGGGCTTTACACTTTGGGCGATCTGGAAAGAAAGAAACCAGAGGATTTTCAACTCCAAACCGGCCCCCTCTACCAGCACCTAGGAAAGAATAAAGCGGCTCATCCGTGTAACCATTCTTAGCAAGGCTTGGACTCATGAAGATACTCAGTGCAAGCTTGAGGAGGAGCCTATTCTTTAAGGCTGGAACCTGCGAAGGTGCATACAATCTCAGGGGAAGATCAACAAGAAGCGTGATAGCAATCCCTCGGATTGGTCCCCTCCCCCCTCTGGCTTCATCAAGCTTAACTTCGACGGAGCCTCTAGGGGGAACTCTGGGCCAGTTGGCTATGGAGCCGTCCTTCGGAACCACGTGGGCCAGATTATCCACTTGACTGCGGGTTTTCTGGGAGAAAACACGAACAACGTGGCTGAGCTCACAAGTCTTTTAAGAGGCCTCCAGGTCGCGGTCCGACACCAGTATCACTGGCTGATCATTGAAGGAGACTCTCAAGTAATAATTCAACTCATTTCGAAAATCCTTCACGGTAAACCTCCCGGGCAGATTTCCCCTAGCTGGAGACTCTCCAGGCTCCTAGAGGACTTTGGTGATTTCATCCACCCCAACTTGACTCTCATACCCTCTCACATAAAGCACGAGGCCAACAAGGTTGCATACCACCTGGCTAACACAGGAATTGATTCAAAGGCAGATCTCATTTACTGGTAGGCCAACATTTCCGAAGAGACGTCCCTCTCTCTGCGATGCAAAGACCTCGCTAGCAGAGACTTCCCAGCCCCGGATGGGGTGACACAAGGCACCGAGGCGGTGACACCGGGACATGCACTAAGTGCAGGTTTAATTGCTGATGGCTGCCACCCACGCATTAGCATTAACAATGGTTGATGGCCATAGCAGGGATCATACGAAGGCGAGGCTCCCTCGCGCGACCATTTACACCTCTCGCGAGTTCAGATCGGACATGGATTTGGAAGGACGGATGACGCTGGAGCCTAGTTATGGATTTTATTTTGAGCCAGGACAGAGCGGGTTTGCTATGTTCTTCGCTTGGACGTTCACCATTTCTTCTCTGCACTTTGTTGAGGCCTTCCAGGGCTTTTTGTTTTCGGGAAAAACTCGTCTGAGACAACTTGCTCGTGATTTGCACTTGATGCCGCTCTCGTTCGGGACTTTCAGTCTTGCGCTGTATCTTCTTAGCACCGACATTCACCACCCGGTTTCAATGGTTAGAGAGCGTGCCAGGCCTCGTCGGGGCTCGGCCTGGGACGCCCACAAGGCGTAGCGTCGCAGGAAGAAGCAATTGGAGTGTGCTCTAGCTTTGGCGTCCTCCATTCTTCGGAAAAAGGCTCGAGTTGAGCGACGGATGTTGCTCGACACTATTGCTGAGCAGAGGGCTCGCTGCAGCAGGGAAGGTCGGATTTCTAATTTGAGCGATGTAAGGGAGGCCGAGTTCGAGGTTGCGCTTCCCACCTGCATTGTGGAGGAGGACTCGTCCATGGGTGACATGTTATGCATTGAGGAGCCCCGAGCCATGGAGGGCTCCGTTCACGCTTTGGCCAGGGAAAACGACTTCCCAGGCTGTATAATTGAAGAAACTCCCTGGCAGGGCGACTTGCCATCGTTTCATGCTGAGAAGACTGCGAATACTGAGGTTAGCGCGGAGCAGAGGGAGGTAGCGGCTGACATGGATGAGGCTATGGATTCGGGGACTGCTCCCCGTAATGGCTTGGGTGGCGGATTGCATGGTTCTCTCCTCAACGACGAACACCTGGCCTTGGTCTTCGAGCTCCGTAGCCACTTGGCGGACATAGAACTTAGGACGCTCCTCATGAGCCAGCGTATAGACATTCTCCTTGGTGCGTTCTCCGGTGCTCCAGCTCAGCGAAAGTGTCCCCTGTGCGCACAGGAGTTTGCTATTCCGACGGGGTCCACTTGGCAGGTGGGTGAAGGCGACGGAGCACCGTGGGACTAGGTTTTATCGTTTCCTAGTTTTTGTTTACTGCTTTTATGTTCTATGTACTCCTGGACCATTAGCACCTGTCCTGGTTTCCTCCGGGCACGACAAGGGCTTCTCAACTATATATGTATTATTGCTAAAACTGCTATCAACCCCTCAGTTATGCTGGTTTCCGGATACCGACAGCATTTTTGGTGGTTTTTAGCCATGACTCTGTATTTTTGTCTAAGTTTTGTGCTTATCTTATATAGAAGGTACTACCCCCCTTTTTTATTTAAAAAAAAATAAATAATATAATAATTAAAAAAATTAATATAAAGTATTTAATTGTTGATAATAATTATTACGAATGATATTAATATAAATTTATTTTAATTTTATTCTTAAAATTATTGATTTTTTGGTTTCTATAAAGTTAATTATTACGGATGATATTAATATAAAGTTAAGTAATTAAATAAGGATTAAATAAGCACTGAATTAATAAGAGCATATATGTGATCAGTAGATATTGAACATGTGATCAGTGGGTATGGAAACTAGAAGGAGAGGATAAGTTTTCTAACCATTTGGACCAAACTCAATTGACATCTTGAATTCATCTATTTATAACTTACTCTATTAAATGAGTTATAGTTATCCATAATATTATAATAAAAAATATCAAACATAAAATAGATTACCTCTAACAAGTCCATCAAGATATAGATAATCATGTTGATATATATTCATTTTAATTTCATGTCTATTACCTAATTAAATCAGGAGTAAGTTAATAAGTGTACAAAGAGCACACATGTGATGAGTAGAAAACAAGGTGGGGAGGATAAATTTTCTCCCACTGAACATGTTAAACTCATTTACTTATCAACTTACTCCATCAAATAAGTTATAGTTATCAATAATATTGTAATAAAATATATTTAACATAAAATATAATTAGATGATATAATTCCAAATCCAAATCCTAAGGTATGTTATATGTTTAATCTCATATACATAAATGTTGATTTTTTTCTATTTTGTTTTAGTGTGAATTAATGTGTAATATAAGAATGCAATTTTTAAGATTAATATTCTTTACATTAACTAGTTATTTGTTATATTGTAGATTTATAGATGAATTTTTGTTACCATCGTCAAATATTTTACTCACATATCAAGATTTGCATGCCATTATGAAATTCATTGGAATGGATTATCAAACTATAGATGCATATCCTAATGATCATATTATATATTATAGAAAACATGCTTCGAAAACAGAATGTCCGCAATGTCTTATCAGTAGATATCGAACCGATCAAGTAACAAAAAGAGTGCCTTGAAAGGTTATCCATCATATTTCCATAATTCCACGTTTGCAACGATTGTTCAGGTGTGAAAGCATAGCACAATTTATGTATTATCATGCACGTAACAGAAGTGGAGATGGTGTTCTTTGAATGCCTGTCGATGGTTATGCATTCAAGAAAATTGAGGAAAAAATGACAGATTTCAAAGATGAAACTCGTAATGTTAGGCTTTCATTAGAAGCTGATGGTATTAATCCATTCGGAGAGCTTACATCTATTTACTCAGTGTGGCCTATTTTTGTTATCAACAACAACATTCCTCCTTGGATGTCAATAAAAAAG